>JAJJMI010026716.1:205154-259192 GCA_022059035.1 Vitis rupestris | reverse complement strand
TTATAAATGCTTCACTTTGGGATGGGAGAATTTGGGAGCAGGAAAAAAATTTGTTGGACAAAGTTTTATGCCCAATTTTAGATTTACTTGAACATGTATAAAATATGAATTTGATTGAGATATGAAAAATATGATTAAAGGTTTCAAACTAGAGAAAAGAATGTACATAACTAAAATACGAAATAAGTTGCTAAGATACAATGGATATGGTCAAGGTATAACAAAAAAAGTGATAAGAATACGAATAATGTGACGAAGATATAAAACCTCAATATGATCGATACTCCTTCGATGTTATAGAATTTAGAGTGAAAAGAAATTAGGATTATTTGATTAAAATGGTCATTGAAAACCCAACTTTATAAATATAAAACCCTTCATCATTTTTTGGTCTCATTTTAACAAAAAATGTTCTTATTATTTTCTTGTAAAAATAACAATTTCTTTTAAAACATTTATGTCAAAAATGGGTTACTCTTAAAATAAAAACATGAGAATGGATAAATTCACAAATATGAGAAGTATTTCATCCATTTTAACAAATTATTTCAAGAAATTATTAGCCCAAACCTTGTGAGGCTCATTATTTGGAGAGGAGAGTTGGGAGGAGCAGAAATTGAAAGAATTTGTATTTGTAAATTGTACTATTTGAAAGCAATTTGTTTTATTATCTACAAGTTTCCTTGTACTTTTATTTTATCAAGTTTTTTTTTTTCTTTTTTCTTTTTTTTTCTTTTTGAATTTTTAATGAAGGGGAAGAAAGAAAATAAGTTAGAGGAAGGAAAAAGATAGGAAAGAGAAATAAGAAACAAATGAAGAATTAAAACTAGGGTGAATTTAAATTGAGGATGAAGAAAAGGGTAATTTCACCATTTTACGTACATGACCTTTTATTTAAAAATAAAAGTAAAAATTTGGTAGAGTCTAAAAGTTGGTCCAAATAAAATAAAAATAAGGAGAAGGTATGATAAGTGCATAATGATCAAGAGTGAGAAAGAAGAATTTTCCACAAGTCTCCAATTCACTTCTTTTCAACTTAAAAATATTTCTATCTTTAATGGCAAATTTGGGAGGAGTTTAATCTAGGTTGCGTGAGGTTGATTTTATATGAGTTTATGTCTTAGGTAGGTTTATCTAAATTAATGACTTTAGATTTATGTTTGAAAGAATAAAGATTAACCTAATATAATTATTATGAGTAATCATGATAATTGTTTTTAGAATCGAACTGGTTATTGAATCAGAAACGTTATTTATTCATGATTTAATGGTCAATCTAGTAGTTAAAACTTTGATCAAACCAGTGATATAATAAATATATAATTTATATTTTATACAAAATTAAAATTATTTATAAAAAAATAAGGTTAAAAAAATATTTCAATTTTATATCAAATTAAATGATAAGGATAAATATAAATATATTAATATTTTAAATTTTATTAAATAAAACAAGTATAATATTTTAGTGTGAAGATATATTTAGGATGAAAGAAAAGTTATAATAATTAATTTTATCTACATGTTAAAAGTTGTATATCTTATTATCTTATAATTTTAAAAAATATCATATTATTTTCATACATATTATAATATAATATATATTATTTAAGAGTGTTAAATAATAAAAATTTGAAGGAAACCTTATTTCTATATATAGTGTTTGACAACGCTAATCATTATTTGCTCTTCTATCCTTCTACTACTTTTAATAACTTGAAGATCCAAGAGTTGATCCTTTACAAGGTAACGAGTCTTTTCTACATCTTAAACAAAACAAAGGTATTCAATTTAAAGTGAATTTAAGGCACTACAAGAAGTGGTGCCTATAGAGGCAGTCAAGACTCAAGCATATAGATAAAATTGTTGCCATCATACCTTATTGTTGTAGTAAAATTTGGCCACAACAAAGCGTCTCAATAGGTGGTACAAACAAAAGGTATAAGGGTGGTCATGAACCTTTTCCCCTATTATAATTACTTGAATAAGGGAAGTGTATAGCTACAGGTGTGTTTTTCCTACTACGAAATATCAAACATTCATCAGTGGTTATGTATGTGGTTACGCACATAGAGAACTTTCAATGGAGGTCTTGGTTCTGGCCATCTTCATAGAGAACTTTTAATGGGGGTTTTGGTTCTAATCGCCTCCATAGGACTTATTTAGTGGGGGTTTTTATGGCACCACCTCCATAGATTATATTCAGCGGTGGTTTTCATTCAAGTCACCTCCATAGGTCATATATAATGGTGGTTTTGGTTTTAGCCACCTCCATAGAGTACTTTTTAGTGATGGTCTTGGTTTTGGTTGCCTCCATAAGATCATCCATATATACATATATATACACACATACACACACATTCAATAACGAGTTTAATTTTGGCCACCTTCATAGGACACTTTTTTTATAAAAAAAAAATTAATTTTTAAACCTCATCCAATCCACATGAATCCATTTTAAAGCCCATAGCACTCATCCAATGTAAATAATTCACTGAAAATGAAGAAACTCCAAAAGATTAAAGAAAAAAAAAAGTGAGTTGTAGTTCCTGTATGCATGGTTCTTTACAAAAACATAAGTTGAAAAATTCAAACCATGGATAGAAGAAACATTCATCTTTACAAATTGAAACCAATTTACCACTATAGTCAACCCAAGTCGTCTAAACATTCACATGGAAAATACAAATTCTTGAAACTCACAAAATATGCTAGTGAATTCAATTATCATTGGATGAAGAAGTCTTATGTTTGTGCAAAAGAAGATGCTAGAGCCAGGGTATCTATAAGAAAGAAACCCACTCAATCTCCACAAGCACATGCTCCCAAAATTCCAAAAATTCCCACAAAAAATAGCACATTCAATAAGAATTTCATTTGGGTATCTCAGAAAATGAGTGAATTGAAAAATCCAAAGACCATAAAAAGTAAAAATAAACACCACATATACTCACTAGAGAAGCTTGAACTCGAAACCCTCCTTGTCTTTTATTGCCAACTTGGATAAAGGCTTGAATGTGACTATTGTTGCTTCCCAACTGAACAAGCTTATTAGAAATTTGTGTAATGTGTCCAAGGTTTCCTACTCATGGTGCCTTTATTCTAGAAGCAGGTATAGTGGGTTACATGATCAATATAAATTTCATTTTATCATAATTTTTTAGTTTCATTAATGATAAAAAGATAATAGATAATTGAATAATGAACTTGAAAGATGCCCAAAATGAAATCAAAATTGGTTATTAAAAATAAAAATCTTCATTTCATAGTGTAGCATAAGAAGTGACTTGAAGTCGGTTACAATAGTCACACATCTTGGTCTTTTTTAAATTTTAAGGTGCATTTCTTTTCCAAGGATATTTCCTATCTCAAGTTCTTGACCCTTAACTTCTAAAAAGTGGATTGAGATAAAGGGAATAGAATTGTGACAAGGTGGTATACACAATCACAACAATGAATAATCATTCATACATTGAGAATTCACAAAGTGAAGAAAAAAGTTTACTCAAAGAAGAGATCAAGGACTCGTTGAATGGTCCTAGAGCTAACTCATTCAAATCTAATCCAACAATAAAAGAAAAGCTTTGTCTTTTTTCCTCTCTACAAATGCAAATAACCAAAAAAAAAAACCCAAAAAATAAAAATAAATAAATAAATAAAGGCAAAAATATTAGCTTTGAAGTTGGAGAACTACAACACCACCACCACTACCAAATGATAGCAACAACTTCAAAAATACTAGTTTTTAAGTTTATTATAAATATTAAAAGTATAATTTTTTAAAAAAATTTCTTTCTAAGCTTAGATTTAGCATTTCTCGTTACTTATCGATATGGAAATTTAAACTTCATGATTTTCTCCGTTTTCTCTTTTTCAATATCTTCAGCTCGTGGCTATGTTCAAAATAATGGTCATAATTTGAACAAATGAGTTTGTTTCCAATTCTCTCTAGAAAACAAGCAACAATTATTTTCTCAATCAACCTTGCAAAATATGTATAGAAGTCACATGAACCTTGTACAACAATATTATGTGTTTTTTAAGTCTTAACTAGAACCTTCATCTTTTTTTATGACATTCATTCCTTTCAGCAACACCATCTCAAACATGCCCTCACTAACCTCATCTCTGAATATAAAAGGAAACAAAATTAACAATAATATGTAAAATGATCAGTAGTCTCACAATCCAAAGGCAAATATAAACCTGAAGAAGATAATCCTCAAAGTTTGAAGCTACTTGAACTCTTGAAAGCAAGTAAGAGTTCCTTAAAAAAATTTAAGGGAAAAACAAGATCAGGAAACAAGAAAACTATAAATAGAGCACTAGCCAAGTAGGATACTTTTGATTCTTACCTTATCATTCTTGCATGAACTACGCCTCTCTCTGGCTCTAAAGAGTTTATTTTAGTGTGTTTGAAGCACTCATAAAAACTCCAATGCTTCATTTTTTATGCTAGTGCCCTAGAAAAAATTATTTTGTTTTGTTTTGTGATATTTTATGTAGGATTAAGGCATTTTTTTATGCATTTACAACCTACTTAGCAATTCACAGAGCAAAAAGAACCTAAGGGAGGGAAGCATATGCTAAAAGTGCACCACAATCTAAGATTGACCCTAATAACAATAGTTATTCTTAATAAAGGCATCATGCATGATATCTCATGGGATTAAGATAGAGTATCCCTTTGGGTGATCTAATTAGGCATGTTCATGGACACTATGGTCATAGTAGTTCCTTAAGTGGAACTTAACATAAGCTCTTTAAGAGCTTAGACATGTCAATTGAACACACAAAGGAGGATCTGTAACCGAAGGACAGTAGAGGTATAGCTTTCACTTTGTTAAACTGCAAACACTAGTTCATGAGGATATGAATGCAATGGGTAGCAAGTCACAAACCTGAGCACATAGTGTCTTGTTGTTATTTACATATATAAGATATTAGAGTTCAATTGATTTTCTATAGTGGGATGTTGAATCAACTTCAGAATTGGATTTTAAATGGGTCAGTACTCTTATAGGTCCTAGTGATCCCCATTCTGAGCTCATATACCTTGTTGGCTTGGATTATGAAGGTCGAATTAGCTTTAGGTTCACTTTTGTGTATAAGGGTGTTTTGGTAATTACGCAAGATTGCACAAGGGTAAGTGAACAAGGTCTTTAGATTAGGCTAATTGATTAATTAGTAGGTCATATTAGGTTAATTAATAAATTATGATCGAATTTGAGCTAGATTAAGTAACCTAAGCCCATGTAGGCTCAAGTCACTTAAACCTAGTTAGGAACCTTATAAATTCCCTATGGGAGTGAGGGTTTCCATCACTTTTGTCTTCCACCATCTAGAGAGAAATAGAGAAAGATAGTTTTCACCCCTTTTTTTTCTCCCTATTGAAAGTGTGCCAAAAACAAAGGTGAGTCATTTAGCAGAAGATCGTGAGTTTACAAGACTTCCAATAACTTCAAGGTTGTCTTCAACACTTTGAATTTAAGGTTTTAGAACATCCAAACCTAAAGGTTAATACTTTAACTCTAAAGATCAATTTTTTTAAAATTTGGTATTGTTTTCATAGCTTAGATCTAAGATGCCAACAATGGAACCTATAATTAAGGTAGATTTTGCAAGGATAACTGAATTAGTTATGATGATAGTTGATAATTATGTTGATATCTTACCTAGAAATGATGATGACAATGTGGAGCTCTTTGATGAAAATGGTGTTAACAAGAATATTGTGGATATGAAGGGTAATAAGAATAATGAAAATATAGAAAATGATGCATCCTTGTAAGGTGGTGGTGAATAAGATATCCCTTCCTTAATATTTAGACAATTGAATTAGGATGTGATATTTAACTCCATGACTAATAAAGATTTGATAGCACCCATTAGATTTTGGAATGATTTAAATGAATTGTTTAAGGGTTTGCAATTTGAGAGCATGACAAACTTACAATATGTTGTTGAATGTTATTCATACATAGAAATCAACATTTGATTATCATTGAATTGGAGCTAGATATGTGGGCAATGAAGTGTAAATAGAGGCTTCGTGGATGTCAACATAAAACTCATGATTTTTTTCAGGTAACAAAGTACATAGGTGTTCATACTTAGGTTTATCCTAAACTATCACAAGACCACTTACAATTAGATAATTGCACCAAAAGTTTAAGATGTAGTCCAAGGTGATCACACCACTTCAATTGTTGCATTACGTGCATCAAATAGTGAAAAATAAATTTGGTTATAATGTTCATTATGGGGAGATTAGGGAAGCAAAGAGGAAAAGCAATCATAAGGATATTCGGTAATTGGGATGAATCTTACCAAGCTTTACCTACATTGAAGAGTGTTCTTAAACTAACCAAACTCGGGATTAAGGTCATTTGGAACACCTCAACACTAGTAAGTTGAAATGGAAATGTATGTTTCATGCATGTGTTTTGGGCTTTTAAGGCATGTGTTGAAGGATTTAAGCACTATAAACCAATAATGCAAATAAATGGTACTTTTTTATATGGAACATAAATAGGGAAACTTTTGATTGCAATATCAATTGATGTTGATGTTAGGATTGAACCCTAGAAAGCATAGCATGATATAATAAATTGATATTCATTTATACATTTATTTATCTATGTGTCTTAGTTTCCCATTTATTATCACATATGCATTAATTGGTTATTTGAGCATACATACTCACATCACTTGCATTGTATATGACTTGGGCACATTAGAAGTTGCACAGAAAATCCAAGCCATAGGTTCCTTGCAAAGTGATGAGTAGTCCACACTCGATTCATGGATTTGGACAATCCATTTGAAAATGTAGTGCATGACCTCCTAATTTGAGAGATGACTTGTCTTGGTCATCAGGATGGTTTTCCCATGGTGAGTGTACTAGTATATGTGGTGCACAATGGGCAGGACCTATGATGACTCATGACATAAGACTATCATTTGACATGATTCACCAAGCTACTATAGCACATGGACTCTTAACCTTAGAGAGTATTAAGCTTATGCCAAAATCAACAGAAATCTTTAACCTATGGTTGAAACCCTAAAGGAGTCATATGTCTTATGGATTGGATCACTATTGATGGAGGTTGGTGATAATAGAGATTCTTAATAGAGACACCATAATATTTCATGATATTAAGACGATGTATCCTCTTAGGTGATTCAAATGACATGTGATCAAGAAGACAACGGTCATAACATTTTCTTTAGTGGAAATATGTCAAATGCTCCTTGGAACTAAAGTCTGTCAATTGATCACATAATAAGGAGGATCTACAACTCATGGATTAGAGTGGTAATCTTGATGGGTGATAGCATTACCTTATTATATTACAATCATCAGTTCAAGGGAAGTCAGGATCCAGTGGATAATGGACCCAAGCTATGTTTGTTGTAATTTCATAGGATATTAGAATGCAATTAATTCTCTTTAGTAGAAGTTAAATCAACTTCAAAATTGGATTTTGAGGGACCTAGTATTTTTTTTCTGGGTCCCAATAGTCCCTACTTGAGCTCCTATTACATAAAGACATGTTTATTTGAAGGGATTTGGGTTTCTAGTTCATAAGTATTCATAAGGGCATTTTGATAGAAATGTCAAGAAGCATTAGATTTTATGAATTGTCTTTGTAGTATGAGCTAATTAGTTAATTAGAGCTTATTAGGGCCAATTAATTAATTAGGATGTCCCAAAGCTAATTTGGGCTTAAGTTACTTAAGCTCATATAAAACCCTATATATTCCCCTATTAAGGGTTAAGATTTTAGTTTTGCTTATCATTTTCCAGAGACAGCCTCTAGATAAAACCCTAACCACCCTCCAAAGAAAAAAAACCCACACTTTTCTCTTCTAGTTACGTATGAGAAGAGATCGAGTGGAAGACTAATGTGTAAACAAGATCTTCAATGACTTTAGATTTGTTGTACACTACACAGATTTGATCTTGGAAAATCCAAATCTTGGTATGGTTTCTACTTCTTCAAATTATTATTCCATTTGATTTTTATTGCTATTATTTCCACTAAATAGTTTCTAAAGAAGCCTTCCTCATTCAATCCAAGGTCGGAAAACAAAGTAATTCGAGTTTCCTAGCAACTTATGGTCATATATTCCCTCTTACATTTGCAATAATTGAAGAGAAATCAATAGATAGTTAGTCTTGGTTTCAATATACATTAGGGAGTTAAGCCACGCAAAAAGAAGGCATATGTCTCATTTCTTATTGTTATGCAAGAATACAAGTCATCATTTGGGATCTAAGTGTTGAATTGAACTGGCCTTATGCATACCGTTGAGTCAAAGACTAGTGGACACATTGTCACAATATTTTACCATTCAAATGAGATATTTGAAGTGGCAATTGCTTCCCATTGATTTCATATGGACAAAGAAAACAATATACAAATTATGAAGTTGAAAGGAGTACATGTACTTGTAATAAATGGTAGTCATTTGGTATCCCATGTTCACATGTGTTAGTCGTATATCCACGTGCAAGTATTGATAATAAGTAGTTTGTTAACAAACACTATAAGATGGATGTATATGGTTGTTGTTATGCACCATAATTCAATCATATTGGCCAAAACCTAATTTTCAAATTGTTCATCCTAATTTAACTCTTTTACATGAGAGATGGAAGCTAAGATCTTCAAGGATCATGAATGAAACGGATTGGGGAGAACCAAATGTCAAAGTTCAATGTGGGATTTATAAGCAAAAAGGTCACAATGGTTGAAAATGTCTCAATAGAGGACAATCTTCTAACATAACCACTTAATGATATTATAAGTTATAAAGAAAAATTTTACTATTCATGTGGAAGTTTTTTATAAAATTGAACATGAACACAAATTTATTTTCACAAAATGTCATTGCAATCTCATGTACTAAACTAATGAAATTATTTAAATAATGCAAGGAATACATTGTTGTTGATCTACGATCTTTAGATAGTTTATTCTATATAACTAAGAAACATATTGATCATCACTTTTATGAGTAGGATCCAAGACTAGAAAGCTCCATCATCAATACCATGAGGCCCATTTTCATCACAGTAATGTTTTAGATGCACGCATAATACTATATTTATAGTATTATAGATTCTATGGCACTGTTCGATTAAGCTTCATTTCATTAGATTACCACCTTATTACAACTAGATAGAGATGGTGCCTTAAGACCCACACTTTCCATATATCTGAGGGAAAGTATACCATCACACTTTAGCATGTAGGAATTATTGTGGGCTTATCAATCGATGGTGTTGCAGCTAGTGGTAGCACATGCTTGGATTGGAGAAATATGCGTGCTACATTGTTAGGAGTAGTGATTGAAGATTGAGATATATTTGAATAGAAACTTTATCTGACTTGGTTGCTAAAATGTTTTCCTTCATAGGCACCCAATGTTGATGTAAAGTCGATGCAACACCATGTTAGAGCATTCATCTTAAATTGATTGGAGGTTTTCTTAAGGCATTCATCCTATAGTTTATTAGAGGCTTTTTTTTCGCAGATAAATCACATAATAAGGTACACCTAATGTTTTTACCACTACTTAACGATGTTAAAGTTACTAGTACTTATAGTTAGGGTAGTTCTTACATAACTTGGCTATATTGAGATATGTGCCGAGCATCCCATATTGATGCACATGATATTTCAAGTCCTCTTATTTTATTATAATTATGGTCATGGGATAGATTACCCTTTAAAGAACCTCTACACTTACATTCAACTCTACATGATGGAGTACTACCAAGACTACCTTTAGGCATGTGATATGTAGCCAACCTTAGTTATAATATATGTAGAAGCAAATATACATAAATAAAAATTTATACAGACTTCTAATAAATTTACCTTGTAGTTTGAAGGATGAGTTTTATATCACTTTGGTCATGTCTATGCATGTGTTGTTTCAATATAGGCATCTACTTGATCAACTTATACTAGAATAGGTAAGAAATTTATTTTGTTGAATAAATTTTTTTAACAATTTATAGTCAAATTATTAAATTATGTGTCATTTAAAATTCAATTGCAGATTATATGAGTCATCTACTAATGATGTCATCTCTAGAGTCCTAGATTATTGTACTATTGCCTCCAACTTGCGGTGGACTATCTTACCCCTTATCTTTTTCCACATAGTGGTATGGCATAGACCTGATAATGTATTGAGGTAATTGAAGTTACTATAGGGTATTCTTAATTAAGTAGTGTGATATAGACCTGAGATTACATAAATATAATTTGAGGGGTTGACATAATTTGGATTAGATGACTATTGATCGTCACTATATTCAAAATTGGGCAACTTGGCACAATTATCTTACTATGGTTGAGCCAACATCTACTTCTTTTAGGTACAACCATCCATATATGGTGTGGTATCATTCCATCACTCACCTTTTTGTTACTCCACATAGATCATTATCTAAGATAATGATAATTGTAGTGTCCTTTTATTTATTATTCCACTTTCTTCTTATTGGAAAAACATCACTTTCCTAATTCTTACAGAATCGCAACTTGCAATAGATATCAATAGACTAGTCTAGATACTCTATTGATAGGTCATCATAACAAAATTCAACAATTATATGCAACCACTTTAAAGGCTTTACATGAGGTTGATAGTTTGCTTATCCCCCCGCCCCTTAATGTCATTAATACAAGAAATGGTATAGACTAGAGGTAGAGGGGTATAGACTAAAGGTGGTGTACGAATAAGAGAATAATATATTTCTCATGATTAACACTTTCCTATCAATGATGCACCGCTAGTTTTTTCATCATCTCTAATGGCATCCCCTCCTCTACAGCATACTGCCTTCACTTTTTCTACACCACTAAAGCAACCACTACCCCCATTATCACTTCCATCCATTGATGAGGGGGTGATACAGGTAGATGTTGGGACATCATTCATCTAGGAGCTATTGTATTCTCATCTTGATGGACCTTACTTTCACTTACCTATGTCTTCTAATATCAAGGTGTCATCTACTTCACCTATAGCACCACTTGTTGTTTTCTCACTATAATTATTAAAGCATCCATTTATAGATGATCGTGTGAGACAAATGCAATACTTTCTCAAATCACTTGTCGAACAACACAAAGAGATTTAGGTTTTAGGTCAATGACATGGACAAGAATGAGGATGTGGAGCAATAATAAATAGTCCCAAAGATCAACCAAAGTTGAAAAGGTGTCAACAACTCCCACAATGATGAAGGAAGACATTTTCATGCGATATACACTGGTGACTTATATATATTCTATTGAATATATCGATGAGACACATTGATCTTTTGTTGCTTGTTGGTTTATTTATATTGATAATGTTAACTTTTGTTGGTTGTTAGTTTATTTATATTAGTGACATAAGTTGATCTATAGTTTGTTGGTATTAAAGTTACCATCCAGTAATATTGAATTTAAATATTTTAAGCTTATTGGTATTCATCATTATTATTTTGTTGATTGTTAGAAAGTTGATTAGTTTGGTATTTTATTGATAAAGTATTAATATTTTGTATTCATGATGGTAGTTGATCTTTGATCATTTAGCATTTGAAAACATTTGATTGTTTAGGATTGAACATATTAATACAAGTTATTAATATTCATATAGACAAGATTACTAGTTTTTTGTATTCATGATAGTAATTGATCATTGATCATTTAATCTTGAAAATATTTCATTGTTTCTAATTAAATATATCAATATAAGTGATTTGGTTGATAATTTATTGATTTTGGGATGTTTGTTGGTTTGCTATTATTCATATGGACAATGTTATTTATTTTTTATATTCATGATACTAAATTATCTTAATCCTTTAGTATTAAAAACATTTGAACATATCAATACAAGTTATCGGTTTTTTATATTCATAAGAAATCTATTTAATTCCAAGACAAGGTTAGTCCTAGAATTGCAAGATTGTTATTAGTTGGATTTATGCTTCTTAACAAATAATTTCTTGATTTTCTTTTTATTCTTTTTTTATTTGAAATATATTAAAATTTTGAAATAATTAAAACAAATGAAATATTCTATTCCCCTCAAAATTTTTATTAATAAAAGGAGCTTTTTTATTAATAAAAAAATTGATTAACCAATAGTAGTTTTAAGCATATTATATTACTATTAAAGAAATATTTATTTTTATTTTTTTCAAATTACACTATTTCTTTATCATTTATAATTAATAAATAAATAAATTTATTACACAAATAATTACTATTTATTTAAAATTTATTAATAATAAAAAATTACATCTCTTAATCTATAATTTTTTTTATTCAAAATTAATTTATACCAATTAATTGTAAAATAAGGAATTAAGTTAATTTTTTTATATTTTATTCCTTTTACAATTAAATTTTAAATTAAAGAGTAGTACTTTTAATTTTAAAGTTTATCTAATAAAAATTGAAACAAAATAAAACTATTCGTTTTTAAAAAAATTATTTAATAAACTAAAAAATATATTGGTGATAAATTTATTTTTTTATAAACTCAAACAAAATAAAATTTATAATAGATTTTTTTTTTTTAAATCTGAGAGTGAAATGAACTAGAAAGTAATTGATAAAGTTTAAACATTAAAATATTTATTATTTGTCGTATAAATAACAAAATCATGTAAAACTAAAATTATTTTTTATTTAGAATTATAATTAATTAAATTAATTTAAAGATAAAATTTGAGATAAAGACCAAAATATTTTTAATCAATGTTTAATTTAATATAAAGTAGTTTTTTGGTGTAGCTAGTTGTATATTTAATTTTGCAGCATTTATAAGAATAATAAAAGGTTAATCTAGAAGCTTAGCAGAATATGATGATAATGATGATAAAGTTGGAGAAAATTTTGAAGAAGACGTTTCTCCTATCTTCCCTCTTGGGGTAGAAGAAAACAAAAATTGAGAAATTTTTGTTGTTTGTTGAGTTAAATGTTGAAGAGAATGATTTGTATAATTTAATTGTTGTTGAACTTGTCTAATATCTTTGTAAATTATGGGACTTTGATCATCTTTGGTTCTTGAAATTTTGAAGGGTGAAGCAGAAATTGAATTATTATCAAAATTGAATTGACGATTATTTAAGGGTGGTTGAGAACCTAATTCTAAGGTTATTGTTGAAATTCTTTTTTGAATATTTTCTGAGTGTTTTATTGTTAATTGATGTTCTTCATTTCCTAAAGGTATGAGTTGTTTTGTTTTCTAAGTTTGAAAAACCAATAGAAAAAAGGAATAGTCATTTCCTTTTGATTCATGTATTTTTCATATTGTTTTCCTAATGCATTTCTAGCTTGAGGAGGAAGTGTTTGACAATAAGCTCTTTTGGTATTATTGTAAGTAGAAAAATAATCTGATTTTATCCATTCTACATTAGGAGTAAAAGGAGTCTTTTTATAATTTTTTTTATCAATAATGTTAACTTGATTATGATACATATCAAAATGAGTAGGTGATATAGGAGGAGATTCTTGTTGCTGATATACAGGAATATGAATTTTTTTTAGTAAAATCAACACTATTTAAGTTTGTATTTGAAGTGGAAGATTTTGTAGAAATAAAATCTTAATTAAATGAATATTTTGAAGTTGGACCAAATTCTATTTGATTAGTACCATCTGTATGTTGTATAATTTTTGAAAAGGTTATTATTGTATCAAACCTATAATATGAACAAAAACTTTCTAATTCTTTCTTTCTATCATGTTTTTCTTTTTTCATTTGACTATTTAATTTGAGGTCTGTGCAAAGAGCTAAACCTTTATTATTGATGAAAGTAATTAATTCTCCATATGTTAATGACTCATAAGGAATTCTTCCATTATGGATATTTCTTATTCTTTGTCTAATCTTTTCAGCAAATAAAGTTGGTAAACTAGATATAAACTTTTCTTTCTAATAATGACTTCCACAATCAGGACTTGACATAACTTTAACTAAAAAAAATATCCTTATACCACTTAAAATCTTGAAGTTTTGGACATATAAGATTATTAAGGATTTCAGAAGTTCTTTCTTGAAAATAGACTGGATCTCCTATAAAATGTTTTGTTATCACAAATATTTATGTATTGACAACTTCATCTTCATAAGTTTGGACTGATGTTTCTTCTTCTTTAATTATTGTCTTTTTTGTCTTTAATATATATTCTCTATCATTTTGACTCAAATAATGATCCCACCATCCTTTAAGCAAACTAGTGAATCCTATGACTAAGGCACCAGTAGCATGAAAATCAGAATTACTAGTCTTGATTCTATAAGCATTAACAGTCATCATCATTTCATGAAGTAGATTAACTATTTGATGTTCACTCATTCCATCTATATTCATAAAAAGTACTATCATCATAATTAGCAGCTAATTGATAATTTCTTTCTTGTAATTGAACGTCAGGAAAAGAGGGTTTTGAATAATAATTTTTTCTACTTACAAAATTATTAGAAATTGCATTGATTATTGAGGGGGTTTTAACTGTTGAATCTAGAGACATTTTGAATTGTTCTTCTATTTTATTGATTTCTGATTTTCCTTTTGTTATAGTTTGAATTTGATTCTTATTTTGATTAATTCCATTAATACTAAGTTTATCTAATCTAAGTTGTATTTCTTTTAACATTGTTTCTATTGGTGTAGCTAGTTGTATATTTGATTTTGCAACATTTATAGGAATAATAAAAGGATGATCTAGAGGCTTAGCAGAATATGATGATGATGATGATGGTACAGTTGGAGAAAATTTTGAAGAAGATGTTTCTCCTATCTTCCCTTCCAGGGCAAAAGAAAATAAAAATTGAGAAATTTTTGTTATTTGTTGAGTTAAATGTTGAAAAGAATGATTTGTATAATTTAATTGTTGTTGAACTTGTCTAATATCTTTGTAAATTATGGGACTTTGTTCAATAACAATTAAAACCCCCTCAACAATCAATGCAACTTCTAATAATTTTGTAAGTATAAAGAATTATTATTCAAAACCCTCTTTTCCTAACGTTCAATTAGAAGAAAGAAATTATCAATTAGCTACTAGTTATGATGGTAGTACTTTTTATGAATATAGACGGAATGAGTGAACATCAAATAATTAATCTACTTCATGAAATAATGATGGCTGCTAATGCTTATAAAATCAAGACTAGTAATTCTGATTTTCATGCTACTGGTGCCTTTGTCATAAGATTCACTGGTTTGCTTAAAGGATGGTGGGATCATTATTTGAGTCAAAATGATAGAGAATATATATTAAATGCAAAAAAGACAATAATCAAAGAAGAAAGAACATTAGTCCAAACTTATGAAGAAGACATTGTCAATACATAAATATTCGCGATAACAAAACATTTTAAAGGAGATCTAGTCTATTTTCAAGAAAGAACTTCTGAAATCCTTAATAATCTTATATGTCCAAAACTTCAAGATTTTAAGTGGTATAAGGATATGTTTTTAGTTAAAATTATGTCAAGACATGATTGTGGAAGTCATTATTGGAAAGAAAAGTTTATATCTAGTTTACCAACTTTATTTGCTGAAAAGATTAGACAAAGAATAAGAAATATCCATAATGGAAGAATTCCTTATGAGTCATTAACATATGGAGAATTAATTACTTTCATCAATAATAAAGATTTAACTCTTTGCACAGACCTCAAATTAAAGAGTCAAATGAAAAAAGAAAAACAAGATAGTGAGAAAGAATTAGGAAAATTTTGTTCATATTATGGGTATGATACAATAATAGTCCATTCAAAAAGAAAAAACAAACAAAGTAATATAAAAGGTAAAAACCCTTCAACATAGTCAAAATTCCAAAAGAAATTTATAAAATTTAATCCCAATAAATCAACTCTAAAAAGGAAAACACCAACATGCTATAAATATGGAAAAGTATGACATTACTCAAAAGATTGCCAATTAGAAAATAAGATCAATTCATTATAAATAAGTGATAAACTCAAAAATTTAATGATAGGACTAATAATTGATAAAGAAAATAATTATTCAAGTGAAGATTATGAATCAGAAGAAGATAATCAAATATTAATAACACAAGAAATATTAAGTGAAAAGTCAAGTCAGGATGAAGAAGAATCAAATGATCAAACAGATTGTGATAGTATTTGTGCATGTTCTTATAAATCGATAAATATGATTTCAAAAAATTCAAAACTTTAAATATTCTTATTCACAATTATGTGCCCCTCATAAATTCAATATATTTTCAATTTTGGTATATTAAAGATAAACTCATTAGAGATCTTATTCATGCTTCAAAATGTATACTAAATTTTGAATTTTCTTTACAAATGGAGCAAGAAATGATTAAGTTTGGGAAATTCACTCTTCCAATGTTTCCTAAAATTAATCTGTCATTTCGGATTCATAAAGATATAAAAGGTTTAGACATATCACAATAATGCATTTTAAACCACCTCTGGAATGCAAAATGTGATATCCAAAAGTTAAAAGCTTTAAATGCTTTGTCTTTTCATATTAAATAGTTAAATGATAACTTAGACAGTTTTTCTAACCCTTCAAGTTTTAATATGCATTGCATCCCAATGGATACAGATCTTGAAAGCTTCAATTGTAGGAAAATTTCAGAAGAATCTAAAGTTACATTTTCAAAATGAATTTTCAACACTTTCTGATGAAAGCCTAGAATTTCAAAATTCAAGATTTTCATTTTTCAAGCAAAAGAATTTGAATCTTCCTCAAAAACTTAGACAGGTAATAAGTCAACAGGCTCAAGTTATAGGAGAAGCTAAGCAAGAACATATAATGCAATTTCTTATTGGCTGTAGCACTTTTAGAGTTACTATTCAAGGAATGAATTTCATTTGGCATACTCATTATGGCAACATCAATAATGAATGTCCAAAGATTGATCCCTTGTGTAAGGAAATTCCACTAGAAAGGTATGACTACAAGTGTGCTCTTACTTACAGTATCTGCAAAGCCAACATTAACTTAGATAGATACAGACCAGTAGTCATCAAGTTCAATAATGAGTCAATAGAACTAACTCCTACTTTCCCATGAATTATGGATTACTTTATCAACTAATTTTCTCTCATCCTGATCAAACCAATGGATTTGGAAGAAAATTAGTAGTTTATGTATTAAATGTTCTCATTCGAGATTTCAAATCAGTTGAACTCATTATCGAAAGTAAGTCTCCTCAATGGTCGAATGATGGAGGAGTTTATCTTACTCAACATCTTATCCTTCTCAAATCCAATCATAGAAAACATCAATTGTTTGGTACAGAGGACCCTTGGCCCTGTATTAAAGTTGGCCTCAAAAAACAAATCAGACATTGGAGGTTCAAAATGATTGTAAGAAACCTTGATTCTAATATTTATAGTTCTTCTAACTATAATCTCATCGCTAAAGACAATATTCAAAATATCATCTCTGCAAATGTTTTTCCAGAAGTCCCTCTTCTTTTCCAAACACAATTTTCTTATCTTGTTGATAAGTACAAAAAGGATTACGTCATTGAAAAGGAAGCTCAACAAGTTTTTGAGAAATATCTCTTGGAAATGCTCAGTTAAGAGATATTGAGAATCTCCTATACATTTGTCTCCTTATATTAAAAATAAAAAATCAAAAAAATCAAAAATCAAATAGTAGTGAATAGTGTTAAATAGTAGTGATACTGTTTCAACAGTAGATTTTGTCTAACAATGTGATTTTCAAAGAGCAACAAGGAAAAAGAGAATTTATTTTCTTCTACCTTCTTTCAACACCCCTCTAACAAGAAAAGAAAATTTACCTCTTTCAAGGGATTGTAAGAATACAACCAGTTGTCCAAGATTTGATTGCGAATTTCAAAAACTTCCAAGCACATGGGTTTCATAAAGACTCAAGTCCGACATTTTCTCTATAAATACAGATGCAACCTTCATCACAAGACATAACTAGAGAGCTCAAGAGCACAAGAGTGAGCAACAAGAGTTCTAAAAATTTCTCTTTCTAGCTTTTGTAATCTCTCCTTTCAAAATCTATTCATTTGTATTCATCCCTCTACTGCCAACAAGCCTGTTTGTAATCAAGGTATATTTTCAATACAAAATTTATTTTCAGATTCAAATCTTTGTGTTTTTATGTTCAATTCTCTGTAATAAATTCAATAGAATTAGATAGTAATTATTTTTGTTTTATGCTTGGAGTTCATAAACAAAATTAATTTGTTGAGTGCATGAACTTTGTATGTCTTGGGCGTGAATGGTATCAAAGCCACGTTCTACTTACGAACCGAGTGGTATTACAAGTTGGAACAATATTTAATCACTAATTTAGTCCTGACTTAGTTCAAATTGAATTTCCTATGAATGGCTTGGTGAGCCTAGATAGCGGTGTTTAAGGGTAGAATGAGCATAAGTCCCGTGTTGATCCACTTGTGGTGGTCCCTATTCAAAAAATTATTTGAATTGATTAAGGACAAAATTATGATTATTTTCTATGACAATGAATAATATTATAAGGAAATTGAGTAGATCTAGTTCTTCCAGATATCTTAGGTCCCATGATAGTTCTGCATATAACTTAGCCAGTTCTTCATATGAGTTAAATAGATCTGCAAATTCATTGACTACATCATCATATAGTCATCACATTAAATTTAATAATTTAAAATTAGATGAAAAAAATAAGTCAAATAGAAAATCAACTAAAAAATTTGTCAAATGTGTCAAACTTTGTTTCAAAAATTTCTTTTTTTGAAAAAGAATCTAACTTAACTATTTTCTCTCATCCTGATAAACCTCCTTTAAACAAAAATATCATCAAAAGAAAATATATTAAAAGAAATCATTTTATTCCTGATGTAGAATGGATTAAATCAAATTATTTTTCTCCTTATAATAATGCAAAAAGAAATTATTTTCGACAACTTCCTCCTTAAGTTAGAAATGCTTTAAGAAAATAATATGAAAAATATATGTAACAAGTTAGGATCACAATTCCTTTTTTCCATTGTTTTTTCAAATTTAGGAAACCCTTTAAAAGAATAGCAACATTAACCTCAAGAAAAACAATAGAAAATTCTCACATAATAAAAAATTATTAGATCAACAAAACATAAATGAAGAAGAATCAAGAGAAGAGTCAAGAGAAACAAAATTTAATACAAAAGTAGATAAGTAAGTATTTTTTGATGTTATAGACAAAATAAAGGTGAGGAAACACAAAGAAATTATTTACAAAACCTAAAAAATTTAATTCTCACAGAAAATTCAAATAAAACCCAAGAAATTAGACCTCAACAATACTCAATGGATGAAATTTTTAATAGATTCAAAAAGATTTAAAAGCCTATAACTATTGAAGATTTGAAAGAAGAAATACAAGAAATAAAAATGCAAATGGATCAATTAAAACAAGAAAACAAACAAATAAAGCAAGAAAATGAACAAATAAGAAATATAATAAAATACAAACAATAAAATTTTGTTGAAACATTTGATAATCAAGATCCAGGAATAATAATACCTGATAAACAAACTCTTATAGAATGATTTATAAATGCAATATCAAAATAGATTTTCAAATATGGTATACAAATGTAAAAGTCATAATTGAAGATTTTGAAATAGAAATGATAACATTAATAGACTCAGGAGTTAATATGAATTGTATTCAAGAATAATTAATCCCTACTCAATATTATGAAAAAACAGGACAAGAACTTTTTGTTGCAAATAAAGGAAAATTAGATATAGAATACAAACTTCAAAATGTTCATATATGTCAAGATAATTATTGTTTTATAACTCAATTTGTGTTAGTACAAAATATGACCGAACCTTTAATCTTAGGAATTCCTTTTATTACATTACTTTACCCATTTCAAGTAAATAACAAAGGTGTCAAAACTATAATATTAGGAAACACCATATCTTTCCCTTTTATATATCCATTAACCAAAAAGGACATACATCAAGTCCAAAGTGATTCAATAAATGAAAGGATAAATTTAATTCAAAGAAAATAATCTCATATAAATTTTCTATCTAAAGAAATTCAATATAAGAAAGTAGAAGAACAACTTCTAGAAGATAAAATTCAAAAGAGAATAAAAGAAATTCAAGATCTTTTTCAAAAAGAAATTTGTTCTGATCTTCCAAATGCTTTTTTGGTCTAGAAAGAAACATGAATTAAGTTTACCTTACATTCAAAATTTTGATGAATCTAAAATTCCCACTAAAGTTGGGTCTATTCAAATGAATGAAAAACTTTTAGAATACTATAAACAAGAAAATGATTCATTAATAAAGAAAAAATTAATAAAACCATCAAAATCTCTTTGGAGTTGTGTTGCTTTTTATGTTCAAAATGTTGCTGAACTAGAAAGAGATGCACCTAGATTAGTTATTAATTATAAACCTTTAAATAAAGTATTACAATGGATAAGATACCCTATTCCTAATAAGCAAGATTTACTCAAAAGACTTTATAGTGCAGTAGTTTATTTAAAATTTGATATGAAATCAAGATTTTGGCAGGTTCAAATCAAAGAAGAAGATAGATACAAAACTGTTTTTATAATCCCTTTAGGTCATTATGAATGGAATGTCATGTCTTTTGGTCTCAAAAATACCTCTTCTAAATTTCAAAATATAATGAATGATATTTTTTATTCATTTTACAATTAACTTTTAAATTAAATAGTAGTACTTTTAATTTTAACATTTATCTAATAAAAACTGAAACAAAATAAAACTATTCGTTTAAAAAAAATTATTATTTAATAAACTGAAAAATATATTGGTGATAAATTTATTTTTTTTATAAACTCAAATAAAATAAAAATTATAATAGATTTATTTTTTTAAAAATCTGAGAGTGAAATGAACTAGAAAGTAATTCATAAAGTTTAAAAATTAAAATATTTATTATTTGCCGTATAAATAACAAAATCGTGTAAAACTAAAATTAGTTTTTATTTAGAATTATAATTAATTAAATTAATTTGAAGATAAAATTTGAGATAAAGACCAAAATATTTTTAATCAATGTTTAATTTAATATAAAATAGTTTTTTTAATATAAGATACTAAACATAATTTATACATTTATAGTATTATTATTTATAAATAATATATTTATCATAATTATAATTATTTTTATATATTGAAATTAGTGGATAAAATTAATTAATTTTATAATGCGTATATTTATAATAATTATATTATTTTATAAATGCCACATGTTTTTTATTTTTAATTATATTTTTAACTAATAACCACTGTTACATCCCTTAAAAATCACTTCTTTAAAAAATGATTTTCTTAAAATTAAAAATTCATTTATCCTCAATATTTTAAATTGATTGAAAATATGAAATGAACAAAGAAGTAATAAATAAAGTTTAACAATTAAAATATTTATTGTTTTGTAGTAAAAAAATATAAGATTAAATTAACTTATATTTTAAATAATAATTAATCAAAATTAATTGAAAGATAAAATTTGAGATAAAGACCAAAATATTTTTTAATCAATATATTTTTAATATAAAATAATATTTTTTAAGATGAGATGGTTAACATAATTTATACTTTCATAAATATTATAATTATAAATAATATATTAATAATAATTATAATTATTTTTATATATTGATTTTAATATATAAAATTAATTAATTTGAGAATACATATAGTTATAATAATGTTATTATTAAAATATACTATTAGTTACAATATAATTAAAAATAAGAAAGCATATAACATCAACTTTTTTTGGAGAAATATATATATATATATATATATATTTAAGAAATTGTTTCTTTAAGCAATGATTTCATTTTCTAAAATTTTTCAAGATTTTTAGAAATCATTTCTTGGAAAGACAATTTTGCTTCAATTTTTTTTAAGAATTTTTTAAAATTGTCTCTTCAAGAGAAGATTTTAACTACATTTGGATTGTTAGAAATCATCTTTTCAAGAGATAATTTTGCTTGAAATTCAATTTTTTTAGGATTTGTAGAAATCGTCTCTTCAAGAGACGATTTTTTTCTCATATTAAAATATATATATATATATATATATACATTTTTTCAAGATACTATTTTTTTTCTTTAATCGAATTATGTAGCAATTGATCTTATTTCCTAGTTGACAAAAACTACAATAGATTTAGAAATATTTTCTCTACTACCATAATTTATAAATTATTTTTTTAACTACAGTACAATTATCAAAAACCCCTTTTCACCTTGAGTTAATTACTTTCTTTTAACAAAAATAAGGTTGACTCAACTAATTAGCAATAAAATAAAATTAAATACTCAAAACATGCATGTCAAAGTATTTACCTAATAAAAAAAGAATTTTGTTACAATAACTATTAATTCCTTGAATTTTATATCAAATTTTCATATTATAGTAACTATAGTTTTTCATTATATTTGGTTGTTGAAAGGGCTATTAGCTAGTACACTTTATGGATACTTATTTTATGAATATTTTCATGTTTATACTATATATATATATATAAAGAGAAATATATATATAAAGACATAGATAATTGGTCATTCAATTTGACTATAGCTTAGTTCAAACTTTTCAGATTGACTATAAATAAGTTGAAACTTTTCTTGGATTCCTTACTTGAGGAAAATTACCTTATATGAATGCAAATGAGTACTCACATAGTCAATAAGAAACCCCCATATTCATATATTATTATTATTATTATTATACATATCTCTTTTGATTTGCCCAACAACAAAAATTTTGGGCATGTCCACTCATTAATGAAAACACCCTCTCCCACCTGAAGAAAAGAAGTTAGACTTTTGCATAAAACCCCTAAAAAATGTAAAAATGCCCCATGTGTAGATCAAAAAAAAAAAAAAAAGTGGGGGACATGAGCCCACATGACAAAATCCACCCAAGCAAAATGACTCAAAGACATAACCTACTCTACAAGCACATCATAGCCCGTATGCCTTGGGAAAAAAAAAACCAAGCGCATATGCATATGCCACCTAAAGCAAGCTTACAAACTCCATGTAACTTGTACTCCATCCCAATCCATGACTTCTTCTCCATCCACCCCAGTTCCAAGATTGTCGATCCCAAAAGGGTCACCCTCTATTGGAAACTCAACCCAATTTTCAGTTTGGATCTCATCAAACATGCTTGAGCTCTCCCAAAAATTTTCCTCATGATCATACTTCACCTCTTGTACTCCACATACCCAATTGGAGGTAGTAGTCTTCACCGAATTACCCGTTTCAGTCCGCCCTCCAACACCATCAAAGTTAGAGGGCACTGCAGAGGTTGTGGCAGTGGGGGTGGTGGAAAGTGGTGACGAGTCATGTGGCAAGTTGAGCTTGGCTGAGGGACCATAGAGCTTTTGCGCGGCCATGTCGTAGGCCATGGCAGCCTCATAAGAAGTGTTGAAGGTGCCTAGCCAGAGCCTGGCTCCGCGGCTGGGCTCTCGGATCTCAGCCACCCATTTCCCCCATGTCCTTTGCCTCACACCTCTGTATGTGCATAGAGCATTCTCAGGCCCTCCCTTGCCCTTCATGCACCCTTTTCTTGATCTCCCCATGGCTGATCTTTTGACAATTTTCTTGCCTACATCCTCCATAGCTGCACCGCCAACCAAGCTAAACCACACTCTATTCTCTTCACAAACCCCAAACCGTGAGGACCCACAAAGAAGATATACACTGTTGACCTCCTTTCTAGTAGGTTATGTCTCTCACAAATATGCAATACGATCAGCTTTAGAATTGGGGGCTGTAATTAAACACATGGCCATCCTGCTCTCTTAGCACTGCCAAAAGCTGCCAAGTGTTTGCATATCCAAAAAAGAAGTCTCTGGAGTTTCCAACCTCCTTCAGACATAAGCATTTTGGATTTGACTCAATAATAATTCCTCCATATATGATGTTGGCATTCAGTTACACTGCAAAGGCAGATCACAGGTGCCTCAATGCATAGGGTCTTGTATGTTGTGTCACTCTGAGGATGACTCACATAGGGACACTTGTTGGGCCATGAGATTAGGGCTGAGTTAAGGTTTTGCATGGCGGATTTTTCTTGTTTTTAAAAGGTTTTGAAACCACCGTCACATTGTCTGGCTTCTTCTGCAGAGTTACGTGATTTTCTTGGATTCTTGGTGCCTTGGAATCAGGGGTTTCGAGCGTTATGCCCATAAAATATGGCACTCTAGTTCTGATTTCAATTAGAGAGAAGCGAACGCAATAGGAAAGATTAATACTATTTTATCTAGTTCAATTATTTCTTTATGAAAATCATATGAATTTTTTACCATCATTTCATCACTCTGATGCTAAATCTAGTAAATAGCATTTAGAAATAAATCATTAATAAAGGCCATGATTTGTGTGCAATTTGTATGGTTTATTAAAGTTAAAATAATATTTTTCTTGATACAATTGCATGCAAATTAACTACTTAGTGTATATTTGTGTTAGTGTCTAGTTCTTATGGATTAATGTTGGAAGTTAATGAGTAATTTTATAGAAATAAGAAGCTTTCGAACTTTGGCATTAATCCAAAGAAAGCAAGCAAGCGAGCAAGATTAAGGGGAGAATTGCAAGCACTTGATGAAGGTATAAGTCATTTTAATACCATAATCAACACTATAATGTTAAATGGATACTTGGTGATAAAGGGTATGTCACAATGACAAAATAATTTTCGACAAGAGCATTATGTATCAAAATATTAAAGTAATATGACAATTCGATATACCAATGGCATCAAATTGGTAATCCGATAAAGAGTCAAAGTCTTTGATGAACTATTGAATGTGAATTTCGATACTTGGTGATATGGAGATTTTGGAATCATTTGGAATCAGTTATTATGTAAAATGGTAATTCAACAAGAGCTCAACTCACTAGATACGTGCAATTTCGATATGATAATTTTCATTTGGATATAGGAAATGGAGAATCAAAATGTATCGAATTGTATTGAAATACATTTTGATAGTCTCTCAACTCTATGGAAGATTTTATGCTTCTAATTGATAAGCAAAAGAAATTTGACAATATTGGACATCCAGACCATGTATTGAGCGCTATCAAATTGGTGAATTCCATATGGAGAGATAAAGCAAAGTTCTAAAAAGAGATTTTTAGTGCAAAATCAGGAAGTCTTATTCGAATCTATATTTTCCAAATATCAATCTCTATCATTTTCTAAAAACTCAAGTGAATGTTTAGTTCTTACACTAATTAAACTCTTCATTCATCTTTCCAACTTTTATGTTTTTCATTCTTTTAGAGAGTATTTTTCAACTACAACTCAAGTGACTGATGAAAGAAACCCTACTTCTTTTGGTAATCCATATGGAGACTATCCAACTATTATGCTAGCTGTGGAATCCTTTTTAATTTCTAAAAATATATTATTTTGGTTGTGGATTTGACAATGTCAACAATACAACTTTGGTTGAATGAGTGAACTTGACATGTAATTGAATCTTTGAATATACAATAATATTTAATTAGCTTGGAGGAACACCTATAGTAATTTCGATAAAGGAAAAGGAATAACTTAGTAAGGTGATGTTTGTTTTCTGGATAAATAAAAAAAAATAAAAGTTAAAATATTTTATTTTTTCTATTCAATTAAAAGAAGTTTATTTTAATTATGTTGGTTGATATTAATAAGTTACTTTTAACTAAATATAAATTGATAAATATTTTGACTTTTTCTATTCAATTAAATAATAAATACCACTTTAGTGTCTTTTAATTATAATTTTTATATAACAAAAATAATAATTTTTAAAAGAAATAAGTATCTAATATTAGTCCAAAAAATGATTTCTAATAATTCTTTATATTCTTACAAGTAATTTTTAAAACCTTGTTAGACACCTCAATTTGATAAAGAAAATGCTTCCAAGTATGTTTCTACTCTTTAAATCACCCCAACATGCTCTAAAATTGATGGTATAAAATTTATACAAATATAAATATTTATTTTGAATACTTTTTTCATGAACTATTGGTAGTTAATTATTTTACCAATTTAGAATATGTTTGATAGTAATTTTAGAAAGTACTTTTAATATTTCTAATATTTGAAAATTTTTATATTCAAGTGTTAGATATGTTAGAAATGCTTTTTAAAATCACTTCCAAACGTACTGTTAAATTCTATTTGATAATAAATTTAAAAAGTGTTTCTAACTTTTCTAATACATGAAAAATAAAAAATTTTAAGTATTAAAAAAACTTAATTTACTTCTTATAATTATTGTAAATCGAATTCTTACGCATTTTTGTATCTTTTACGAAGGGAAGACCTTTTTCAATTGAAGCAAAGGGGGGATACAATACGACGGAGAGGACACTTTGTTCGTTGGGCCATAAAATTTGACAAATTTGACTATCTTCCCTTTTTTTCAATATGCCGGGATTTTGGGTTGGGTCGGGTTGGGTGGGGTGGGGTGGAGGGGAGAGATACAAAAGGATGGAGAGGACACTTTGTTTGGGCCATAAAATTTGACCATGGCCTGGCACCAAGCCCAAGTTAGGCCCAATATGATCCTTGAGAGCCCAGTTGGGGCCTGGATTTGAATTCCAACCCGTTCCATGGACCTCAGAAACTTGGCTGGGCTTCAATTCATTCAGACTCAAGCCCAATCCAAACTCTAACCAGCTAGAACTAGGTCAGGCCCAGTTTACATTTTTAGGTGGAAACAAGTTTTAAGTTTTAATTTGGACAAATTTTCCAATGCATTAAATTTATCTAAATTCTGGATTAGATTGTGGTTTTGCTACTGGAATTATTAAGAAACCTTTCCTGGTATTATTCAATATATATATATTCTAGTAAATATATCATTTTTTTTCATGTGCTTTAAAGTAGGTAGGCTGAAAAAGGGAAAAGTAAAAAAACAAAACTATATAAATATATGTTATTTGATCACCTTGAAAGTTAAGAGCATGTTGAGTAACTGTTTTCGAAAACAATTCTAAAAAATAATTTTTGAGAACAGTTTTTTAAAATTATTCTCTAATTTTTATATAACAAAAATTTGTTTTGGAAACTTAAAAAATATTTTAAACCTATTTTTAAATATAATTTTTATATCTAGTGTTTTATTTTTAATTATTATATATATTTGTATAATTATTTTTTAAAACAACATTCAAAAAGCAAATGAAAATAATAAAAAATAATTAAAATATATTTTCTGAAAATACCTTTTTTTTTGTTGTGAAATTTTTATTTTTATGAAAATAATTTTTTGTTGTTAAATATATTTTTTGTATGTTTTTGTTCTAAAAAAGAGAAAATTATTCTAAAAAATAGTGCCTTAACGTGGAACGGGTGTTTGTAGTGGAGGTTGAATGGACTAACACCATTAAAGAAATTTATGAAGAATTTTGAATAAAATATAATATTCAATTAAATAATTATATTTATCCTTTTATTATGTAAATTTGTATTATCATGTGTCCTGAACAATTACAAAGATGAAATCCAACAGTTTTGGAAATTATGTTGAACCCCATGACAAAATTTGTTTTCTAACTACCCTTAACAAAGGCATGAAAAATGAAATTTTTCTAGGGTTTTGTTTTTTCTTCATTCCACTCACATTTTGTAAGATTTGACGGAAATATACTTAATTATCATTAGTTTTAAATTTTAACAATTACCATTCTTATAGTTTTATTTTATTTTTTAAAGAGATTTGAATTAAAAAAATAGATAACAATGTTTAAAAATTGGGAAAAGTGGATTATAACTCGTTAATTTGAAAAAGATATAAAAAAAAGAACCTCAAATTTTATAAATCAATTTTATATTCATCAATTTAAAAGAAAATTAAAATACATGCAATTTTTCACAATTCAGAAAAATTATTTCCCCAAATGTTCCATTTACTTGTTATCTTAATAACACGAATTAACAGAAGTGCTTAATTGTAAAGAATTGATCTTCCTTTTAGTTCTGTTTTTTTTTTTTTTTTTTTCTCTCCAAAAAAAAAAAAAAAAAACATCCTTAGGAATATTGAACAACAATAAAATAAAAAAATTAAAAATACAATAAAAACTAAAATACTTCAAAATTAAATTTAATTAAAACAAAAAAAAACTTAAAAATTTAAAATAAAATAAAATATTGACTATTATTGTATTTCTTTTTCTCCATATTTATATTTTAGCCGGCATACTTTATGGGAAAAGTAAAAGTCAATATTTTATTTTTATATTTTTAGCTTTTAAGTTTTTTAAAATTTCTTATTTTAATGTTGATGTTGACCAATTAAAATTTTATTCAATTTTATTTTAAAAAAAAAAAAGATAAGAAGATGAAGGAATTCATATAAAATAAAATCATTATTAACTAAAGGATTAGAGATTGTTGAGGTTTTATCCAAGTTCCTCAATAAAATGAGATCGAACACCAATTTAAGAAAACAAATAAAAACAATACCAAAAATCAGAAAAACAGAGCAAGACAAGCAGAATTTACGTGGTTCGAATCCAAGATTTGAATCCTACATCCACGGATCAAGATCACCTCCAAAAATCCACTAAGAATGAACCATTTTACACTCTCTAGAATCTCTGAGAATTTTCAAGCTCTCTCTACAGTACAATGAAGAAGATTTAAACTCCTAAATCCTCTCTCACCTGTTCTGTAATTCAAAAAACTCACACACACCTCTGTTTTGTTTTTTTTTTCTTTCTTTCTTTCTTCACCCTTTTATACAAGTACATGGAAAAACTAAACAAAACAAGTATGCTTTCAATGAGTTAATCAACTAACTTTGCTTATGTGGCCAATCAATTTTTGAACCACCAAAATTCCACATTCTCCACCTTGGTTCGAAAATTAAATTTGGATTCTTCGGATGAAGATCTGACTTAAACATTAGTTGCACATTACCTGGACCAAATCCAGGCAATACCTGAATTTACTTACTGGTAGAACTTTAGTTGCCATGTCAGCTGGATTATCAGTTGTGGAAATCTTCTCCAACTTCACCGCTCCTGAGCTTACAGTTTCTCTAATGAAGTGATATCTAACATCGATATATTTGGTCCTTTCATGAAACACGGGATTTTTACACAACTGAATTGCACTTTGACCATCTGAAAATATTTCCACTACACTATTCAGCACTCCAAGCTCCTTAACAAGTCCTTGCAACCAGAAAGCTTCTTTCATGGCTTCAGTAGCTGCTATATATCCAGCTTCAATTGTTGAAAGTGCCACTATCGATTATAGTTGTGACTTCGAGCTAATAAGTCCTCTAAATAAGGTGAAAATATAACCTATAGTTGATCTTCTATTATCAAGATCCCCTACATAATCTGAATCTACATAACCTGTGATACCATCACCCTCTTTAGAAGATCCAAACTTCAATCCTATACCAAGAGATCCTCTTACATATCGTAGCAACCATGTAACTCCATTCCAATGTTCTCTACCCGGGTTAGCCATAAACCTGCTCAAAACACTTACTGAATGAGCAATTATTAGTTGTGAGCACACCATTGCATACATGAGTGACCCTATAGCGTTAGCATATGGAATAAAATTCATCTCCTTCCTTTCAACTTCAAATTAAGGACATTGTGTCATTGACAATCTAAAATGTCCTGCTAATGGTATACTGACAGGTTTTGAATTCTCCATGGAAAACCTCTTCAAAACCTTTTCTAAGTAGCCCTTTTGTGACAAGAATAAAGTACGATCCTCTCCATTTCTTATGATTTCCATGCCGAGTATTCTTCTTGCATTCCCAAGATCCATCATATCAAATTCTGACTTTAAAATCCTCTTTAGCTCTTGAATTTGTGACTTATCTTTGCAAGCCAATAACATATCATCGACATATATTAGAAGAAACATCATCAGACTTCCTTGTAACTTCTTGTAATAGAAACAACCATCATAACTACTCTTTTTGAAACCAATCTTTAGTATAAAAGTGTCAAACCTTTTATACCACTGTCTTGGGGATTGTTTCAATCCATATAAGGATTTTTAAGTAAACACACTAGATGTTCCTTTTCTGGCTCTTCAAAGCCTTCAGGTTGAGTCATTAGAATTTTTTCTTCTAAGTCTCCATGTAAAAAGGCAGTTTTAACATCTAGTTGCTCCAATTCCCAGTCAAACTGAGTTATAGTGGACATCAATACTCTAATTGAGGTATGTTTCACCACTAGAGAGAATACTTCGGTGTAGTCAATGCCCTTTCTTTGAGTATATCCTCAATCCACTAATCTAGCTTTGAACCTTATGGGTTCATTCTCAGTGGCACCCTGTTTTCGCTTGAATATTCATTTACAACTTACCAATTTTTTATTTGGCTTTCTTTCTACAAGCACCCAAGTTTGATTTTTCTGTAAGGATTCAAATTCTTCACTCATTGTTGTGGGTCATTTCATTGATTCATTGTTGTTTATAGCTTCCTGGTAAGAGAGTGGCTCACTCTCTTCATACTCCATAGCAGTCAATAGAGCATAGGCAATCAGATCTTCAAAACCAAACATGTCTGGGGGTTTTATGTTCCTCTTAGCTTTATCCCTTGACAAGAAATAATCAAGACCAGTTTCTTGTGAGTTGGTTCCTGCACCACCTTCAACATTTGAACATGTCACCTTAGTATCTTCTGTCTCTAGGCCACCATGTGTTAAATCATTTTGTTGATCATGACCATCTTAAGATGATAACTCCACCTCAAACTCAAAATGGTCTTTGTCAAGTGTCAAGCTCCTGTTTTCAGAATCTTTCTCTGTAACTAGAGTGTTAGTTCTCATAGAAAGCATTTCATTTTCATTAAACACAACATCACAACTTATTATTATTTTAACACCCAGAGATTCCTTATTCCATTGCCTGCAACCTTTAACACCCTCTGGATAACCTAAGAAAATACATTTTATTGACCTTGGTTCCAATTTTCCTTCACTTTGGTGAACATAAGCTGTGCACCCAAAGATTCTAAGGTGTTCATAGTTAGAAGGCTTTCCAAACCAAAGCTCTTCTGGAGTTTTAAAGTCTATTGCACTAGATGGAGATCTATTTACTAAATAGCAAGCTATCATTACAGTTTCACCCCAAAAATGTTTAGATAAGCCAAAACTATGCAACATACACCTTCCTCTATCTAACAATGTCTTATTTATCTTCTTTGCTAGGCCATTTTGTTGAGGTGTATTCCTTACTATTTTGTGTCTTAAAATACCTTGATTTTTATACAACATTTCAAATTCCTCATTGCAAAACTCTAGCTCATTATCTATCCTTAACACCTTTACTCTTTTAGTAGTTTGATTTTCAACTAAAGCCTTCCACTCCTTAACCTCTATTAAGACAATATGTTCATCTTTAGTTTTTAACAAGTATAGCCAAACTTTTTTAGAGTAATCATCAATCAAGGATAGAAAGTACCTGTTTCCACCTTGAGTAGAGACTCTTGCAGGCCCCCATAAATCTGAATGCATGTATTCCAATACATCCTTTGACTTGTGTATTGCAACTTTAAATGCCAACCTGTGTTGCTTGCCAAGAATACAATACTAACAAAAAGCAATCTTGTTGATGTTATCCCTACACAATAAACCCTATTTGTGCAATTCTTTTAGACCTCAATCACTTAAGTGGCCAAGTCTTCTATGCTAAAGAACTGTTTTATCAATTTCAGTTCTTAACACTGATCCCACTAAACCTTTCAATGTGTGACCTTCTAAGATATATAAGCCATTTCTCTTCTGACCCTTTATGACAACCATGACACCTTTTGAAATTGTTAATTTCCCGTTTTTTGCTTTGAAGTTATAACTTGATTCGTCCAAAGTTCCAAGAGATATTAGATTTCTCTTCAGGTCTAGTACATGTCTGACTTCTTTTAGAGTTCTTGTCTTTCCATCAAACATGTTAATAGCCATCGTGCCAATTCCAACCACATTGTAGCTCATGTTGTTTCCCAGTAGCACATTTCCACCATTAACTTCTTGATAGGATGAAAACCAATCTCTTATTGGACACATATGATAGGTGCAACCCGAGTCCAAGATCCATTATTCATGATTTTGATTCAATGTAACAGTGAGTACCTCTGCACTGTCATAACCATCATCTATAATGGTAGCACTTCCTTATGCTTGAGTCTTTTCTTCTTCTTGTCTATCTGGACAGATGCTTCTTATATGTCCCATCTTGTTGCAATGATAGCATTTGACATTCCTATAATCTTTCTTGCCTTTGGACTTTGATTTAGAACGTGATTTTCCTCATTTTCCATTGTTATTTTTATTCTAAGGTCTTCCTCTAACAGTTAAACTTTCACCACTGTCAGTTTTGTTAAAGGACTTCATATCCAACACCTTAGCATTCAAGGCATTCTGAACATCATCAAATGTAATGGCATCTCTGCCATATTTCAAGGTTTCTTTAAAATGCTTCAAAGATTTAGGTAGAGAGTTTAAGAGAATGATTGCCTTATCTTCATCTTCCACCTTGATATCTAAACTCTCTAAATCCAACACCAATTTATTAAACTCATCTAAGGTATCATCTATTGGTTTGGATTCTTCAATCTTGAAACCATATAAATGTTCCTTTAGATAAATGCGATTTGGCAAAGCAAGGGTTCTGTACAAATCTTCCAGCTTTTTCCAAACCCCAATAACAGTTTTCTCATGAGATGCTTTTCTCGGAACTTGATCAGAAAGACTTAATATGATCGAGTTGTAAGCCTTTCTTTGAAATTCTTGCATTTCCTTTTCAGTCACGCTTTCTGGAAGATCTTTATCAGGCAGTAAAGCCTTTTCAACGCCATGTTGAATCAAGGTGACCTCTATCTTCATCTTCCACAACCTGAAGTCATTTCTGCCATTGAACTTCTCAATATCATACTTTGTAGTTGACATTCTTCTTTCTCTATTCTTGATTCAGCTTTGATACCAAATGTTGAGGTTTTATCCAAGTTCCTAAATAAAATGAGATCGAACACCAATTTAAGAAGACACAGAAAAACAATACCACAGATCAGAAAAACAGAGCAAGACAAGCAGAATTTACATGGTTCGGATCCAAGATTTGAATCCTACATCCACAGATCAAGATCACCTCCAAAAATACACTAAGAATGAACCATTTTACACCCTATAGAATCCCTAAGAATTTTCAAGCTCTCTCTACAGTACAATGAAGAAGATTCAAACTCTGAAATCCTCTCAAATCTGTTCTGTAATTTAGAAAACTCACACACACCTCTGTTCTGGTTTTTTTTTTTCTTTTTTCACCCTTTTATACAAGTACATGGGAAAACTAAACGAAACAGGTATGCTTTCAGTTAGTTGATCAACTAACTTTGCTTTCATGGCCAATCAATTTTTGGACCACCAAAATTCCACAAAAATGATTTTATTTATCACTTGAGGATCCTATAGAATTTTTTTACCATGATTTGTACTTTTTATAAGAAATATATTTATAAGGTACCAAGTGATAAAATTTGAAATTAATGATAGCATAATTTATTTACACTAAATCTCAAGGGATGGAAATAAAATTAACCCTTGAAATAAAATGGTGTTATTGCTCTATTTTTCTTTCATCAGTTTATCACAACCCTAATGTTCATCATCTCCTTTCAAATACTCATTTTAGTCTTACTATTCATTATCTTCTTCTTGTAAACGCTACTGATCTCCTTCCGTTGACAAAAACCTCAATACAAGAAAGTCATTATTGACATTGAACGAATGCATCGACAAAATATGCATTATTGAGGATATGATAAAATCTTAGCAAAAGAAAGATTTAAAGTGAACAAATTATAGATTGTGATTTTATAGAAATTTAAAATAACATCCACAAATAATAATAATAATAATCATAATAATATAAACAAAACAAAATCAAGATTATAGGAAAAGGTATAAACCAAATTTTAAAAAAAAACCATGATTATAGTCTTTAAACTTTCTCAAGAAATAGTGATTCTTTAATTCTCAAAATACATATAAAATTTAAAAAAAAAACCCACAATCATAGTCTTTAAACTTTTCTCCAATAGAGAAACTCTTTATTTCTACAAAGACTAAAGAAAACCTTGTTAAAAAAGAGTAATTCTTTTTTCCCAACCTACTAATAAAAAATCAATCAATGAAAACACATCCAATGCAACAATCAACAAAAGTCACTAAAAGTGTACTAAAATATTTTTTTGAAAGAAAGTATAAGAAAAATAAATTTTACCTTTAATACATGTTTTACGTACCTAAAAGAAGGAAACTAAGAAAAGTTCAAGTACTAAAAGGGAAGAAAATTTATTTTGATTCTTCTTTTCTTAGTTTAGGAAATCTCCTTCTATACAACTCAATAGAGATCAACCAACAACTCCTAGGTGACCCAAGGTACTATGTGTTAAGGACTTTTACAAGCCACTTACCTATTAGGCATAACCCTAGCTCAAGATAGAACAAGGTCGAATTTCCCAAGTATGATTTTTTTTTTTTTTTCAAAAGTGAGTTCAGGTTGTGTAATGAGTAAGATATCGATGACTCCTAACTAGTTGGTTTTAGGCATCAAGACTTGAAAACACAAGGCCATTACCCCCCTCAAATAGTCGCTCAAGCTTAAATTAGTCCTTTTTTTTTTTGTCACCTCCCTCTTATTGTTTAAAAACAACTCCTTGTAAATTAAGGAAATTATCTTAATTTGGATACCATAAGGATACATGTGTTTTGTGTGTGTCATAAGTCTTAAACAGAAAATAACCATCACACAAAAATTAAAGGTATCCTAAGGTTTCAACCTAACTATTTTTGCAATCAAATTAAGTATAAAAAGAAAAGGCAACTAAAATAATATTCTTGCTCTAACTATATCTTTTGTCAAATTCTAAAGAAACAATACTACTTAAAGAATTCTTATGCAAAATAACTTATAAGTCACTAAGAAGGCAAATCAAGAATCTCATTAACTAACCAAATATAGTATGCACAATTTTGAACAAAAAAAAAAAACTAATATACCTTCCCTCCCAGCCTAAATTATACATTGTCCCCAATGTGTAGAACAATAACTAAAAAAAGTAAGGTGCAAGAATGTTACCTCATAGCTCATGAACTTAAACTTGTGTATCAAATAATTATATCATAATATACTACCATATATGATGCTAGTATATGACAAAGGGTATAAATATGTAATATGCATTTTGAACTCCCCCTGAACCTGCTATTTGAACTCAATGATGTCTATGAATGTAGCATCATTAGGTATGTCATCCTTTGAAATATCAAGCATGAGGTTCCTCATCCTCTTACCATCGTTAGCTTACTTTGAGGGCTAATGCATATTAATTCTGTTGAGATAGCAACAAACAACTAGGAAACAACTTAAAAACTCGTTAAATTGATAGATATTAAAAATAAAAAAAAAAATCAATACCTCAACAAACTTAAAATGGCTAAAAGTACCAAAAAAAAAAAATCAAAACAAAAAAAAAAAAAAACATCCTAAAACCAATTTTCCTACTCCTAAAACTAATAGAGGATGAACCAACTTTCCTATTCCAAAAAGGGAAAAGTAAGGTATCAACCTATCCTATACCTACTCTCTCAAACCATTACAAATGGAATGACTCATTTGTAGTCTTTTTTTATTATCACAATGACAATGGTAAAAGTAAATAACCTAAGGAAAGTTAGTAACCTTACCTTGTTAAAACCTAAAACTACTAAACTATCTACATAATCATCAAAATGAGAAAAAACCAAAAATAAAAATAGAACTTATATCTAAAAGCTTCTCAAGATTGATCTCTTTTAAGCCATGATAGACTATCACTTCTTCAAGTTGAATGTGCATTTCATCCTTTGCCAAATTAGGTGCACCTTTAATAATCTAATACTCACAAAAAGTATTTTCAATATGTTCAAGATGAATTTAATGATTGTCACCCCTTTCATTATTAGTGAGCTCATTGTTAATGCATACTTGCACAATTTCATCAAAAGTTTCAAATTCAAAATCTTGTGCAACATTAAAAAGTTTTATCACATCAAACTCATCACTATTTTCTGTTAAAGGTAAATTTGATTAGACTATTTCCTCAATATCATCAACTCTACCATTTAGCGTATTAGTATTATGTTCAAATTCATTGAAAGCTTGAGCTATTTTGGTAGATGGATTCCTTGAAGTGACCATTGTCCTTTTCCAACTCAGTAATGATTGTTTTTGTTTCATTCATCATATCTATTTGACGTTCAATATATTCTTTAAGCACATCCTCTGAACGTTTTTTATCTTGTCGAAACATGGAAAAATTAGAAAAATTTGATGCAACTAAAGAAGAGTAGAGATATCCCTCCTAACTGTAGTATACATCAAAATTCTTAGTTTCGTTAATGTTTTCATAACTAGGCACGTGAGTTTTTCTCCTTATATGATTATTAAGTATCATCATGGCCATAATTGGTTCCATTTCAAGAAAGTTTTTCTCACTCAACATATTTAAAACTTGATAATATTTTTTGGTTAAAATATAATAAAAACTAGAAATAACTTGCCAAGGTTCAAATTTGCGTTGTGGGAAAGAGTTCAATAACTTTAAGTATCTTTCCCAACATTAGCCTATCTCTTTATTCTCAATTTGTTTAAAATCTGCAAGTGTTTTCCAAAAAAAGAGAAGCTTATGTGAAAAATTATATTTAAAGCTAGAAGGAAAATTTTGCCGACTAGATTTAATACCAAAATTAGAATGAGTTATGAAGTTACCAAAAGGCTAAGCATTGAAAGGTGGAGAAGGAATATCTGATATAGGCCCAGGACGAAGATAATCTCTTATCATCTTTGTTAGAAAAATTAGGTTAATCCAACCTATGGTAATCACCCTAGAGGCGGGGTGAATAGGGTGATGGTCTCTTTTTGTAAATTTAAATTATCTGAATGTAAGAGATAATTATATACAAATATATAATAAAATAATATAAAAACAACCGCATATAAATTAAGAGAATATGAAAGAGAGAATGCAAACACAAGATTTTTATAGTGGTTCAACGCAACCTAGCCTATGTCCACTCTCCTCTAACTTCAATCCCAAGCTTGAGGTTCCACTATTTCAAGGCTTCCAAACCAAGCCTTCAAACAATACAATTGGATTATGGTTTCAATCCACCCTCTTAAACTTTTGGCTCTAAGCACCCTTTACAATCTTCAAGAGATACCTCACTCTTAAACAACCTCTCAAGTGATAACTCACACTTGAAAATCCCTAAGTGATACCTCACACTTAGATTCTTCATCTCAAAGATATACAAATAATTTCACAAAATCCTAGTACAAAACTTTAGGCTTAAATGATACAAGAAAACTAGGATTGAATGGTGCACTAATAATATGCAAGTTTTAGAACAATGGTGCACTCAAAACATTCTCCCAATGCTCAAATATATTCAAGAAATGTTTATGAAGGTTAAGCTCATGAAACAATGAAGATTGAAACCTTTATATAGAGGAAAAATGTCAAACTAGTCGTTGGGGGTTCGACCGGTTGACTGGCCATTAGAATTTAATGCTTGGCAAATGATTGTTAGACCTTGACCGGTTGAACAACTGTTTTGGAAGAGAGAAAAATGTTTTTTTGCATCTCTCGACCAGTTGAGCCAAGGGTCAACCAGTTCCTCATTCGATTCAACTGATTGAGCCTTTTTTGGCCCAACAACCAACTTTCAACTTAAAACCTTTTAAACAAGTTTGGAAAACATTTGATACAACGTTTTAGTTGAAAACATGAAATCATTCAATTTTAAAATATTTAAAACAAAATAACTCTTCGATGATTTTGGTGCATAAGTAAAGAATGTACTGCATGAAAATCCTAGTGCACCAACAACCTTACAAAAAGATCTTATGAAGCTTGGGTCTTGAAAAACACTTCTCTTTGAGGTTTTCTTATTTTTAATGATTTCTCTTTAACTTGATTTGTTCTTGTGATTGCCATTTTGGAAATCGTCTTGCCTAATCACGCTTGAAATATAATCATTAGTTCTAAACCTTGTTTTGTTATCATCAAAACCAAGATTAATCAAACCTTGGTTTCACAATCTTATAAACTTGTGCAAGCTCATATGGTGTTCCAACATTGTTATAGTAACCATGATTCTAGTACTCCATTATAACACTCAAATTTTAAACTTTAACAACCTGACTATACCTAAAATCTCAACATAAAACAGGTGAAATCCAATAAAAGAAAAAAAAAATTGAACAAAATAAAAACTTAATCTAACCTATAGCAAACAACTATTTTTTTTTAATTTTTTAAACAATTAATTTTATCCCTAGTTATATTATATTTATTTCATTTTTTAGGAAATCTTTGTTCATATTTCTTTTGTTTGTTCATATCTTTGTTTAAGAGTCTAACGCTTTAGACAGTATGCAAATTGAAGTTGAAATAAGGCAAATATGCACATTGGAAGCAAACTGGCAATGGATGAGTTTGAAATTCACAGAGAATTTCAAACTCACATGTTGGATTTCGAATTGGCCATTTTTCCTCCACAAGTTTAATTGATTTGGAACTCACCCCAATTTTGAACTCAACCATTGGTGATCGAGTTTGAGCCCCAAAACATATCAAAATGAGTTCCAAGTGCCCTCATCTAATTCGAAATACATTATAATAATTCAGAATTCTTAATATTTGGAGTTCTTTTTGTATTGTTTATGAATTTTCTTTGTAATTAGTGCCCAATGGAAGTGTGCCACATATTAGGTTTTCGAATTTATTATATAAACTTTTTTTTTAGTTCTAGGATTTTTGCAATGAAAATGAGAAATAACATAAAAATGGAAATTATTCTCTCTTCTTGAAAGTTTTTATTAATGTTTTAGGTTTTTATTTTATTTTTCTTTTCTTTATCTATTTTTATATTATATTTTCTTGGAAACCAAACATAGTTTGTGAGGAGAAATCTTCCACCATGTTTAGTTAACTTGATTGATATGGAGATGCTGACATGAAGGTAAAGAATCCAAAGAAGAGTAGTTAGAAATAGTAATGTATATATATATAATAAATAAATACCTTGAGAGGTTGTTGGGGACTTTGGATTACTCCGTTCTCATGCCCTGGATCTCGTAGGGTGCATTCATTTATCCTTAAGCATCTCTAAACATATCGCAAAGGAATAAAAGGGTAATAAAAACATTTATTAACGATAGATCAAGAGATATGAACCCCATACCTGGATTTGGATGTTCCCAAATCAATTCCTTGTGGTCAAGAACATGTATTAATAGTTTAGAGGTCTCGTACATCCAAGATCTTTCGTCCAATGACCTAAACCAGTATCTTGGCGCTCCAAAGTATGGGCTTGGGGAGGGTGGACACCTTGGCTCTCTCTTTTTCTCTCTAAAGATGGAAGACAACTAATTGAAGTCATTCAAAAACCCTAACCCTTTAAAAAGATATTTATAGGGTTGCCCACTAAGCTTAAGTGACTTAAGCCCATCAAGGCTTGAGTCACTTAATCTAGCCAAATACGGTTCCAATTGATTAATTAACCATATAGGGTCGTCTAATTAATCAATTGGCTTAATATAGAAACCTTGTTCATTATCTTATATGCAACCTTAAGTAATTACTAAAATACCCTTATGCATAAAAATGAATTTAGAGTCAATCTAATCCTCATAAACCATGCTACAATCGTATATGAGCTCAAAGCAGGGACCACTAAAACCCATAGGAGTACTGGCTCCCTTAGAATCTAATTATGAGGTTGATTCAACATTCCACTAAAGAGAATCAACTACATTCTAATAACCTATATAAATAACAACGAGATGAAGCTTAGGTCTGTGACCTACCATTCACTGCATGCAGACTTCCCATAAACTGATGTTTGTAATATAACAAGATAGTGTTATCACCTATCAAGATTGCCTTTCAAATCCTTAAGTTATAGATCTCACTTATTATGTGATCAACTGACATACTTTATCTTCAAGGAGCATATGTCAAATTCCACTAAAGGAATTATTATGATCATAGATTTCATGATCACATGTCCTTTGGATCACCTAAGGGGACACACTATCTTAATTCCATGAGATATCATGGTGCTTCTATTGAGAATACTTGTTGCCACCAGCCTCCATCAACAGGGACCTAATCGATAGGATATATGACCATGTTAAGATCTCACACATAGGTCAAAACGTCCTATTAATTGTGGCACATGCTCAATATTTTCTCAAGGTTGAGAGTTCATATAGTATAGTACCTTAGTGAATCATGACAATTAATAGCCTTGCGTCATGATTCACCATAGATCTTGTCCAGTATGCATTACATACACTAATGCACTCACCATAGGAAACTCATCTCGATGCCCAAGACAAGTCATCACTCCAATTATGAGGTGGTGCACTACAGTTTCTACTAGATTGCCCAAATCCATGAACCGATTATGGATAACTTATCTAGTTACAAGGAACTCATGACTTGTATCTTTTATACAACTCCTAATGCACATAAGTCATGTACAATGTAAGAGACATGGGTTAAATGCTCAAATCAATGTTAGTACACCAAAAGTATAATAAAGAGATAGTTAAGTCTAACTTTGTTACATCATGTCTTACTTTTAGGGGCTTAATCCCAACCTTCCACTATCCTGAAGTTATAGGTCTTCCTATCATGTGATCAAATAAAATACTCTAACTTACTAAGAACATATATCAAATTCCACTAAAGGAATTACTACAGGGCCAAATATTTCATGATCACACGTTCTTAGGATTAACCAAAATGACACATTGTCTCAAAGTCCATGAAATATCATGGTGTCTCTATTGACTTGCTGCTACTGACTTCCATCAATAATGACTCAATCCATAAGAAATATATGATTACTTTAGGATCTCACTCGTAGGTCAAAGTCACTACTAATTTTTGCACAAACTCAATATTGTCTCAAAATTGAAAGACAATATCGTATAATAGTTTGGTGAAGTCATGACTACCTGATAACCTTATATCATGACTCATCGTAGGTCTTATCTAATGTGCAACTATACATACTAGTACACTCACCATGGGAAACCCATCCTGATGGTCAAGACCAGTCATCCTTCTAATTAGGAAGTGGTGCACTATAACCTAAAATTGATTGCCTAGGTCTACAAATTAGTGAACAAATCATATATTTGTAAGGAACCCATGACTTGAATTTTCTATACAATTCCTAATAGACCCAAGTCATTTGTAATGCAAAAGATGTTATGCGATAATGTTCATAAAGTATAATACATGGAATAAAGATAGATAAAAGTGAAATTAAAATATCATTTAATAAATAATGAATTCCATATTTTCTATATCATATCATGCTTTTAAGAGCTCTATCATAATAGGAAGAACTATCCAAGGTATCGTGGATGTAATAAACAATCAAATGAAAACCTATTAATGAAACATCTTTCTTTTTTGTATTCAAAATGGATTTTCATTGTGATAGGTATGCCAATCAAATGATTATGGCTTGTGAACTAACTCAAGCAATAAGCTAATATCCAATCGTCTCTTGATATGGTCGACAAACTTAAAGAATAAGTTGTGATCAAAACGGTGACATACTAGGAAATTGCACACCTTAGCTTATCTAAATGGATCACCTCCAACTCACCAAAATTGTGCACCACCTTCCTCTAACTAAAATAGCACACCTTCAATAAAGCCAACCCTGCACACTTATGATTTGAAGGGAAAAATCGGGATTTCTCTTTTTCCCAAATCCAGATCAGGTTAGGAACATACATAACTATCCTAGGCTTTCTCTAAATCCTATGCACAACGAAAAAAATAGTATTTTTCTACTTTAAAGGATTTAAAAAGTGCTAACAAAAACCACACCTCATATTTGAATGTCCTCGAATCAAATCCACATGGTGAATATGAAGATCGAAATCACAGAAGTCTCGTAAAACCCGAAGTTTTCCGCCTGATGACTTAAACCTTGATTTTGACACACTTTCGATGGGAAGAAAAATAGAGTAGAGACTATAATTCTCAATCTCTCTAGATGGTGGAAGACAAAATCTATGGAAACCCTAACCCTTAGGGGGTATTTGTAGGGTTCTTAAGTGGACTTAAGTGACTTGAGCCCACATGTGCTTGGGTCACTAAATCTAGCCTAAAATGGGTTCTAATCGATTAATTAACCTAATAGGGCCTACTAATTAATCAAGTAGTCTAATCCAAGGACCTTGTTCACTTACCCCTATGCAATCTTGCGTAATTATCAAAACACCCTTATGCATAAAAGTAAACTTAGAGCCGATCCGACCCTCATAACCCATGCTAACAAGGTATATGAGCTTAGAGCAGGGACCATTGAGACTCATAGGAATATCGGTTCCCTCACAATCCAATTTTAAATTTGATTTAACATCTCAATTTAGAGAATAAACTAAACTCCAGTGTCTTATGTAAATAACAATGAGACACCAAGTGCTTAGGACTTTCACCTACCATCCATTGTGTTTAGTCTCCCCATGAACTAGTGTTTGTAGTCTGACAAGGTGAAAACTATCAGCCTTTCAAGACTATCTCTACCATCCTTGAGCCATAGATCATCTTATTATGTATTCAATTGACATATCTTAGCTCTCAAAGAGCTTATGTCAAGTTCCACTTCAAGAACTACTATGGTCATATTTTCTATGAACACACCTCCTTAAGATCACCCAAGGGGACACACTATCTCAATCCCAAGAGATATCATGATGTCTCTATTAAGAATACCTATTGCTACCAGCTTCTATCAACAATGACCCAATCGACAAAGAATATATGATCAACATACGATTTCACCCGTAAGTTAAAGTCATTGCTAACTTTAACACAAACTTAATATTCTCTCAAGGTTGAGAGACAAAACAATGAAGCACCTTGGTGAGGTCATGACAACTTGATAGCCTTAAGTCATGACTCACCGTAGGTCTTTTCTAATGTGTAACCATACACACTAATGCACTCTTCATGGGAAACCCATCTCCAATTAGGAGGCGGTGCACTACAATCTCTAATGAGTTGTATAAGCCCATGAACTGACTGTGAACAAGTCATTTATTTGTAATGAATCCATGACTTAGATCTTTTGTATAACTCTTAATGCACCTAAGTCACATACAATGAAAAAGATGCGGACAAGAATGCTTATAAAGTATAATATATTGAATAAAGATAAATAAAAGTGAAACTGGAAGATCATTAAATAAATAATGAATTCCAAATTTATTACATTATGTCATGCTTTTAAGGGCTCTATCCTAACATGATCCTCTTCTCTAACGATGCACCTGAAAAATGATGATGACACATTTAAGGGATTTTCATTAAGTAACATTCAGTTAGGAAGCAAAGGTGACATCTTACACATCTAGAGCACATTCTTCCACCACCATCCTTTCTTTGTAAAAAAATAAAAATAAAATAGTACTATATAAGAGGAGTAGGTTACCCTTTCTTATGATTGGTAGAGAAGGTTAGCATAATGTAAGGCTCCAATCAACATCCATCACCTCTAAGTTTGGTTGCCAAACTCTCTAGTAGGAAGTATGGTCTAACACAAATTCAAAGGAGAGGAAAGAATTCAAGGGGTGGGTAAAGTTGAGATCTTTCCATATCTCAATTCAGTTCTCCATTGATTTTATTTATACACAACTCAAATGGATCTAACCTTTGTCAGTTGCTACAATGATTGAAATGAGTAATCATGGGAAGCAAGTGTATGTTGCAATGGTTATGAGGGATGTAAGTCAAGCAACCTTGCATGCTTAAAGATCATTGTATCAATTTCCATGAGTTAAGCACAATTTTATTAGGATGAAATGAAACCCATCTAAAGCATGTGGTTATGAGGACCGAAAAGAAAGTAATCAAAGTAACTGAAGGCTTGTTGAAGTGGTTCTTATTCATTCTAAGCAGAGATCTTTTAGTACAAATCCTTGATCTAAACCTGAAGCTGCAAGTATTGGTTCAACATCTTAGAGGAGAATAATTGCTAGGAGTGGAAATCTCAATTCATCCCTACTCTTAAAGTCTACTTCTCTTTAATTTTATATCTTTAAATTTCTCATTTTTGCCCATTGTCTTTAAAATCAATTCCTTCTAAGCTTCCAAACAACAATAATACCTTTTTTTCCTTATCTTTGCTTCTTCCAAGTAAGAATTCCATGTGGAGATGACCTAAGTGCTATACAGTTGTTTGTTATTTTTATTTTTGGTTTAAGGACTAAGAGTGTTAATCATTGATCTAGTTTAATTTCTTCAAGTAAGAATTTCACTATTAAATACCTTTTTAAAATTTATGAACCAAAAAGCAACAAACCAAGTATAATCTCTTTTATCGAAGTTGGCTAGGGTTGCGCCTTAAAGATAATTTGTTCTACATAAAATGTATGAGTAAAAGCAACAAAAGTAGTTTAGTATGATAATTCATTGGCAAGCGGAAAGTCTTGTCTTATGATCAAATCTAATCAATTGCCAAAGTAAACTCATCTTGTATCATTTCTTTAATCATTACACCACGATCTTACATTCTAATAGAAATAATGTGAGGGTAACAAAATCTTTCTCCTTCTATGCAATGTAGTTCAAGGAGCTTTTGCCTTTTAGTTATAATGTTATTTTTGACAAGTTGATCTTAGTATGTAGTATTACCAACTTCTTTCAAAAGCAAGTCTTCATTGTTTTACTAAAGTACCCATTTTTTTAACATTAATACAATGAACATTTAAAAAAAAAAGAAAAAAAAAAGAACTTTACTTCTTCTCTATCAAGCTACATTGATTGAGTTAAGGCTGACACACCCTAAAAAAAGATATCCATGTTAAGTGAGAAGGAAATGGTCATTTCATGGTATATGGAATGATGCTTAGACTTTTTATACTCAAAATGATACTTGCATCCCAAGAGTTGTCATCTAATACATTAAGAATAAGTATATCATTAACTCCTTCATGGGTATGATCCCTACGATTATTAGCATTGTAGGGCATATTTGTTCATTTCTTTAAATGTATGATAGAATTAGCTTGATGGTCACCAACTAAGTGCGAAATGGAGATCCTGAGGCAATGTTGATGGAATAATTATGGAAGACTTTATTAGAATCTTCTTGAGCACTCCTTTTCATAAGGATATATGACTTAGAATTTATGCACTAATTGACCTTCTTATCGACATGCATTTTTAATTGTTCACCCAAGGGTTGGGTAGTCTTATTTTCAATGATAACAAAGTAAAGGCTAAGAACACAAATAGTTTTATTATCATCATAAAGCCTTAGAAAAAAGATAGAAAAATTGCATATTTGGAACACAAAGGAGGAAAAAAAATCATGAGACTATGAACAATTTGTTTGATAAGAAAAAATGAAAATGTATTAGAAGGTTAAACAACAGGTAAATGAACAAAATGAAGAATTTCTCGTACTCAAGAGGATTAAGAAAGGCTCAAACGTGTCAAAAACGTTATTACCATGCATATTATTGAAGTTGGAAGCTATAAGTTGGGCTTTGGAAAGCTTTAGAAAGGGTAAGGGGATTTGCAAATCTTCTTCCCATTGATAAAATGGATAATTGGATATGACCTAAAAATTAATGGGAAGATACCATGTTAGAAACCTATTTTCAAATAGGGATAGGTAGGAAACACATTCCTAGTGAGAAATAATGTAGTCTAATGGAAGATGGATACACAAAAGCCTAAAATGCTATGGAAAGGATTGGATATAAAGATACTTAATTCGTAGGGGAAGTAGAAATGCTAAAACTAACATAGTTAAAAAAGACTCAACTTATGACATACACAAACTCAACAAAACACTAGTGCCCAAGGGAGTAATTTCTTTACTTTGAAGTGCAAAATAGCCATCGCAAGGATAACAATATGAATGATAAAATAGACCTCCTTACATAATCAATGGGAAATCATTAATAACATATATCTAATGAAGTAAAAGCCTTGTCAAATTGAAACTCAAATGATAAAACCACGAATTAGGGGTTAGTATTTGATCTTAACCAATAGTAAGTTATTAGCGTTTGTTTGATGCCACTATGCATTTGATCTTGTATTTTTGGTAAAGCTCACTCATCCCAATAATTCATCATTTTACTAGTTGCTCATAATTTCAAGTTTGTTATAAACTAATCAAGACTGATTTTTCGACATCTTCCAAAAAGGCAAGCAAAAAAAACCTAGGAAAAGGGCTATCCCTCACATTCTCATAATATTCACTTGGAAAAGGTTAATATCGTGTAACTCAAATGCCAACCACATTAAATTTACCAAATATATAGCAAAGGTTATGTTATGTTTTTCGAGCTTAAGTAGTCTAATAAAATGTAGGTCATAATACCATACTTCACAACTTTATGGCTGAAGGTTATTAACAATGCTTTAATAATTGAAATCAATCTTAAAATGAACACATTGGCTATTATATTTTTTAATATTGGAGTTCTAAAAAATTTACACTTCAAAAGCATAATGTTTCAAAAAGGGAAGAGAAAATTATTTATTTAGGAATGCTAGAAATGGAGTGTCTACTTAATTGATACTTGAATATTAGGCGAAAGTATGTGGGTTAAACCCTACTACCACTAGGACCCTTGATGATCCTCTCTTTTAGTCTTTACTGAAAGGCTTGCGTTGGCAGTCCTATATATCTCTGCTCCTCCTAAAACCCTAGGAAACACTCTGCTGAAAATCCAAAACGCCGTCGTTTCAATCAGCGTCGTCGGCTGCGATTGGATCTTCAATTCTGATCGATCCACCAATGGCTGCTTGGTCAGAATCTCTTGCCGCCATTGCCGGGTCTGTATCAACTGTCTCCACCAAGAAGCGCGTTCGGATCTTCCGAGATGAAATCCCGCCTATTCTGGCCAATTCGGGTAAGTTTTCGAGCTGTTTGGTTGCTGAGACAATGGTGAGAAATTGGTATCTGGGTGTTGGTTATGTTCTTTGGATTAGTTCATTGTGGGATTTTTTTCCATTTATGGGAAACTAAAACAACGCGAGATTCGTACTTTGAGTGACTGTAGTGTCTGTTTGGTCGTTGAGAAAATGATGAGAAATGGAAGGAAATTTGAATTGGAGCGTTGGAAATTCTTATGAGGTTGATTCTACTGTTGGGATTAGTTTGGGTGACAACTTTCCATTTTTTGGAAACCAAAACAATCGTAAGGTTCGTAATTTAGGTGAGTCTGGTATCTGTTTGGTTGCTGAGGAAATAGTGAGAACTTGCAAGAAATTGGTCTTGCGTATTGGAATTTTTCATGTGGGTGTGATTCATAATTTTGGTGTGTAGTGTCTCTTTGGTTGCTGAGAAAATGGTGAGAAATGAACTGAAACTGGTATTTGAGCGTTGGATATTTTTATCAGGTTGATTGTACTTTTTGGATTAGTTCAGGTGAGAATTTTATTTTATTTTATTTTCATTTTTGGGAGACCAAAACAATGAGACGTCTTTTGTTTGATATGTCTGCTTTTCATCGGTTTTGTTAGGAACCAAACTGGAAGTTAAAACTTCATTTATCTCAAGGCAGAAGAAGTTATGAAGCTTTTGGAAATATAGTGTGTCTTTGTGTTGGCTTTAATTAGATTTTGTGTGAGATTTATCATGACGTTGATTTAGGTGGGCCATTTCGTTTTTTGAAAACCATAAAGATGTGGGATTTGTAATTTGGGTGGGTGTAGTTTCTGTTTGGCTGCAAAAGTGGAAGGAAATTTGTATTCTGGGTATTGGATTTTTCAAGAGGTTGATGTGTGTGTATTTTAAATTTTTGGAAACCAAAATAATGCAATATTCATTGTTTTGAGTTTTCACTAATTTTTGTTAGTTGTTTCAGGAACCCAACCAAAATCAAGGGTAACAGTTAGGTGGTGTTTGTTTTTTGGCTTAATAGAAAAAGCCAAAATACTATTCAGCCAAAAAACAAACACCACCTTAGTCTTTTCTTAGGGCATATGAAGTTTATAAAGGTTTGGTAAAATCAGTTCCCTTTTATCTTAGCTTTAATTAGTTTTTTTAGAGAGATTTGTCATGAAGTTGATTCAACTGTTTGGATTAGTTTGGGTGATTTTTTGTTTTTTATTTTTATTTTTTGGGAAACCAAAACAATCCCAAGGTTTCTAGTTTTCATTTCTCTGTTTTTTCACTTAATTTTTTCTGCAACTCCACTGAAATTGAAATTCCTCCCGGCAACAATAGTTCTGAATTTGTCCATAATGAGCTCTCTAATAATGATCGTTATAGGCATATTGCCTTGAGGAAAGGAGTTGGATTCTATACAGATCACATGATTTGTAATTTTGTCTCTTATGAAGGACTGCCACCTAGCTTCCAAGCCTTTGTCACCAACTTACTGACATACAGATTCCCAACAACATACAAGAAGCTATCAAACCACCTGAGTGGAGGGCTTCTATTTGGGAAGAAATTTGGGCTTTAGAGAAGAGTGGAACTTGGGAAATCTCAGAATTACTAAAAGGTAAAAACTAGTTGGATGCAAATGGATTTTCACTGTAAAATGTAAGGAAAATGGAATTGTGGACAGGTTCAAAGCTCGGCTGGTTGCTAAGGGGTTCACTCAGTCCTATGGAGTTGACTACCATGAGACTTTTGCCCCTAATGCCAAACTCAACACAATTCGAGTTCTGTTATCATTGGGAACCAACTTAGATTGACCTCTTCATTAGCTAGACATCAAGTATGCCTTTTTGAGTGGCGACTTGGAAGAATAAGTCTACATGGAAATTCCTTCGAGCTTTAAGACACAAGCAAATGTTAATAAAATTTGCAAGCTTAGTAAGTTATTATTGTTCTCAAGTAATCTCCATGAGCTTGGTTTGACAAGTTTGCAAAAGCAGTAAAGAGGTATGGGTATTCTCAGTGTTAGGCTGACTGTACTCTATTTGTCAAACATTCACCCAAGGGAAAGGCAACCATTCTCATTGTAAATGTGGATGACATTATCCTAACTAGGGACTATGAGGAGGAAATGTGTAAACTTATGAGCTTTCTAGCCGAGGATTTTGAAATCAAAGAGTTGGGAAATCTTATATACTTTCTTGGCATGGAAGTTGCTCGGTCAAGGAAGGGTATTTTTGTGTCTTAGCACAAGTATGTCCTAGATTAAGGATGCTTGGGTGAAAGCCTGCTGAGGCTCCTATTGAACATACAAATAAGGAGTGCTCCTCTGGACGAAGTTAGCTATTAAAGACTCGTGGGGAAACTCATTTACTTTTCATACACAAGACCTGACATTGGTTTTTCTATTAGTATGGTGAGCCAGTTCATGAACAACCCAACCGAGGAGCACATGAATGTAGCGTATTAGATCTTATGATACCTAAAGATGACACTAGACAAGGGTCTATGTTTCAGAAAGGCCTCATACAGAGAAATTAAAATCATCTCTGATGTTGATTAGGCTTGTTCAACAATAGATTGAAGATTGACCTCAGGGTACTAAACCTATGTATGGGGAAATCTATTTACTTGGCAAAGCGAGAAACAATCAATTGTAGCATGGAGTAGCATAGAAGCTGAGTTTAGAGCCATGGCTCTCAACATATGTGAAGGAATATGGTTGACAAGGTTACTAGTGGAACAAAGAATTCTTGTTGAAATGTTCATGAAGATGTTTTGTGACAATCAGGTTGCCATAAGAATTGCTAAGAACTCTTTTCATCACAATAAGACGAAGCATGTGGAGATAGATTGCCATTTCATCAAAAACCTAGAGAGTTTGTTTGTTTTTACATTGTGGATTCTTGTTGTTTAGCTTTTCTTTGGTGGGAGGATTCCTCATCCTTCTCTTGTACTTCTTTTTTCTATCAATATATCTCTTTGTCGTTTCCTATCAAAAAAAAAAAAAAAAAAAAGATTGCCATTTCATCAAAGAAACGATAAAGGAACAATAAAGTTAGTTTACATGACAATAGGTCTCCATTCCTAATATCATGTTCGCCATGTCCAATAGCCAATTTTTTTGGCAAAATTTTGCCGCTAGATTGCAATTTTTCAATCCATGGTTGCATATGATCCATATGCATGTGTCTTAGTGGTATCCATGTGAGTCAAATCCCTCATAAGGCTATGATTCTATGTTGGGTGTATCATGCTACTTAACATGCTCTAGAAATCAGTAGTGTACACAAGATTCCTGAATTATTAAATCTTCATAGCATTTTCAGGGTTCTTCTATCATTATGGTATCTTCTTCATACATACCCTAACTAGAAGATGGGAGATTTAAATTTTTTTTTTTTTTAATAACTCTCTTGTACTTGCTTTTTTATGCATTTGATGCTATTGGGTTGTTGTGAAAAGCAAAACTGCAATTAACTTGAGCCCTTGAGGCTTGGCTCAAGTGGTTGGGATTGGGTGGTGGGGGGTTCCAGTTTTGAGTCTTAAGAGGGGACGAGAAAAAAATAAAAGGGAAAAAAGTTTACCTATGCAAAAAAATCAAAATAAAAAAGGAAAAACATAGAACTGTAGTTAACTTGAGACACATTAATTTTCCTGTTAGACAACGTGACATACCTCTCTTTATCTTTTACATCTTATATCATTCATGCCTACTGCTATTCTGTGTATTACATCCTTTAGTTTTGACTGGTGCAGAAATGTCAGCTGAGCTTGCATCACTATTGGTAGATATTATTTTCAATACATTGTATATTTATGATGATCATGGATCGAGGAAAGCTGTAGATGATGTGATTTCAAAAGCTTTAGGCGAGGTTATATTTATGAAAAGTTTTGCAGCCACCCTTGTTCAGTTTATGGAAAAGCAATCAAAGTTTCAGTCTAATATAGGCTGCTACAGACTTCTGAAGTGGTCATGTCTCCTACTAAGTAAAAGTCGCTTTGCCTCAGTTTCAAAGAATGCATTTTGTAGAGTAGCTACTGTACAGGCATCTGTACTTCATATTGTTATGCAAGGATCTTTCCGTGTGCGAAGGGCATGCAAGCGAACATTTTTCTGTTTATTCTCTCAGGTTTGGCTCAATAATCTTTTCTGGATTTTGAGGATATTATCTTTATTCTAATTTCAACTTTTAATTCTTTTGCATTCTATGTTCATAAATTTTTCTAGTCACTAGACATTTACAAAATCTACATAGAAGAACTAAAGGATGCTCGGATTTCTTACAAGGATAGCCCTGAATTAATATGGCTATTGCTGGAATTCTCAAGTAGAAAGCCCTTGTTGTTTGAGCAGTGCAAGGTGAGAGATGTTTGTCTTTAACCTCTTGTATTTATGGAGATAGTCCTCATGTTTTATGACCTTAGTTTAATATGGTGCTTTGCTTTTCGCAGCCAATATTTCTTGACATATGTGTTAAAGCAGTTCTAAATGCAAGAGAAAAGCCAGCAAAGGGTCTTAGTGAAGCTTTTCATCCACTTTTTACACATATGGTGCATGAAGATTTTAAGAGTATTGTGGTTCCATCTGCTATTAAGATGTTGAAACGTAACCCTGAGATTGTGTTGGAATCAGTCGGCGTCCTTCTGAAATCAGTCAACCTTGATCTGAGCAAATATGCTATTGAAATTCTTTCAGTTGTATTAGCACAGGCTCGCCATGCAGATGAAGGAAGACGACATGGGGCCTTGTCTATAGTATGCTGTTTAAGCCAAAAATCTAGTAATCCTGATGCTATAGAAGCGATGTTTAATTCTATCAAAGCTGTAATTGGAGGTTTGGATTTGCCTTTTTGTCATTGTTTTTATATTTTCCTGTTAAGTTTTTCCTTTTGCTGTGTGCAGCTAGCTGATGCTTTTGCACCTTTAATTTATGAATCAACTTTGGATTAGTTACGCTTTTTTAATTAGGGTTTCCATGCAAACAGGATCAGAGGGAAGACTTGCATTTCCCTACCAGAGGGTTGGAATGATCAATGCTCTGCAAGAATTGTCTAATGCTCCTGAAGGGAAATATCTCAACAGCCTGTCACCTACCATTTGTGGCTTTCTGTTATCTTGTTATAAGGATGATGGTAATGTGTTATCTGATTTCCTTACTTTGTATACTCATCAGACATAGGGCTCTCCTCTTCGGTTTGATTTTCATCTTTCTAATCTTTCTTGTCTGCTTCCTATCTGTACTTTGCACAGAGATTTATGTCCTTTGTTTTGATTTCCAGGAAATGAAGAGGTAAAGCTTGCAATTTTACCAGCTTTAGCTTCCTGGGTGGCACGATCTGCTGATGCACTTCAACGTGATGTGGTTTCTTTTCTAGTCTCTGGCCTTAAGGAGAAGGAAGGTTTAAGGAGGGGGCATCTTCGTTGCCTACGAATTATATTCAAAAATACTGATGCCATTATACTGGTGAGGAGGCTGATTATGATGGCTCTGCTCTTTCTGATTGAGTCTTGTCTGGGCTGTTCTCGTCTTCCCTTAACTGTAACTTTTGTAATACATGCTTCAGGTATCATCTTTGCTGGGCCCTCTTGTCCAACTAGTAAAAACAGGTTTTACTAAAGCAGCACAGCGTTTGGATGGCATATATGCATTACTTTTAGTTGCAAAGATTGCTGCTGTTGATATCAAAGCTGGTATTTTTTAAGTCATTGATTCCTATTTAGAATGTCCACCATCTCTTCCTGCATTAACGTTTTCTATTATTATCATTAATCATTTAGAGAAGTTTTTTTCGTTTTCTTTTTCCAGAGGAGACTGTGGCAAAGGAAAAACTTTGGTCATTGATATCCCAAAATGAACCTTCACTTGTGCCGATATCTATGGTAGCTATTCACTGACTCTTTATGTTACACACACACACATACATGCATATATATGTACATATGTGTGTGTGTTTGTATGTATATATTCACAAAATAAATATATAAATTGTTATGGTCAAAGATTAAATAGATATCATTTATCAGAAGAAATTCCCTGTGTACAATATGCAACAAGTACTATTGTGTATCTGATTGTTATTTCCATTGTTAGTTCTATGTTTTTCAGTCCATTTACTTTTCTCTGGATTCTTGATAATAATTACTCTGGATATACTTCTAAATGAACATTTTGTAGCATCCATAAGTCTGATACAATATTTTATTTTTATTCTTTTAATGGCTTCATCACTTTTCAAATCTGTTTCTGTTGCTATGCAGGCCTCAAAACTATCTACTGAGGACTGTATGGCTTGTGTTGATCTTCTTGAGGTGCTAATAGTCGAACATTTGCACAGGTTTATACTCATTTGTTTCACTTAATTTATCTATCAATATATCTCTACCAGTGCTAGAAATTTTTTTAAGACGATCATGAATTCTTTATCCTTGATTCTACAGAGTGTTGGAGACCTTCTCTGTCACACCCCTATCACAGGTAAGCAAACCAATGTGAAGTACCACTCAGATGTCCTTTTCAGATATTTTTCTCCCATATACTAGAAATGATAAAAATTTATCTCCTTTTTCAGATTTGAATTTCATTCCTAACAGAAAAATGTTGTGGTGCAGTTAATACTCTTTTTAGTATGCCATCCTTGTTGGGACATCCGAAGAGCAGCTTATGATAATACCAAAAAGATTATTAGTGCTGCTCCAAAATTAGCTGAGGCTCTCCTGTCAGAATTTACAAATTTCCTTTCAGTAGTCGGGGAGAAAATTCAGCTTCTGAAGACAAGGTACAATCCGTACTTGTTAGTGCATTTTCTTTTGCTTATTTGTTGGTTTTCTTATTGCTCCATTTTCCTTCTTTCAATGGTCATACTTCTGTTTTTTTTTTTTTTCTCTGATCTCGGGGAGGGGTTCTAAATTTGCGGGTTTGTAGTGACACAGAGAACTCATTGGATGCTCAAGTTCCATTTCTTCCATCTGTTGAAGTTTTGGTGAAGGCTTTAATTGTGATGTCGTCGGAAGCACTGGCTGCTGCTC
>JAJJMI010026716.1:183090-205144 GCA_022059035.1 Vitis rupestris | reverse complement strand
CTAGTGCCATCATGCAAATTATATTCTGTTCACATCACCCATGCATAGTTGGCACTGGAAAAAGAAATGCTGTTTGGAGGGTATATATTTTCTTCATTATCTTAGATTATCTAGTATACACCAATATAATTTATCCAATATGCACCCAATCCAATGAGCATCATAAGAAGATTATGCAATAGAAAAAACACCAACAAAACATATAATACCAGATAATCTAAGATAATGAAGAAAATATATACCCTCCAAACAGCATTTCTTTTTCTAGTGCCATCATGCAAATTATATTCTGTTCACATCACCCATGCATAGTTGGCACTGGAAAAAGAAATGCTGTTTGGAGGGTATATATTTTCTTCATTATCTAGATTATCTAGTATACACCAATATAATTTATCCAATATGCACCCAATCCAATGAGCATCATAAGAAGATTATGCAATAGAAAAAACACCAACAAAATATATAATACCAGATAATCTAAGATAATGAAGAAAATATATACCCTCCAAACAGCATTTCTTTTTCCAGTGCCAACTATGCATGGGTGATGTGAACAGAATATAATTTGCATGATGGCACTAGAAAAAGAAATGCTGTTTGGAGGGTATATATTTTCTTCATTATCTTAGATTATCTGGTATTATATGTTTTGTTGGTGTTTTTTCTATTGCATAATCTTCTTATGATGCTCATTGGATTGGGTGCATATTGGATAAATTATATTGGTGTATACTAGATAATCTAGATTTGCTTGGAAGGTCACAAAGCCAAGATTAAGTGTATTGGCCATCTCCTTGTATTCTGGCAATAAACGCTTGTTTTCCTTCTTTGTCTTTTTTTCTTTCTTAGACAAAAATTCAAGAGTTCAAATTTTATTTCAACCATAGAAATTTGAAAGCAATCTATAGAAGAAAGCACTCTTTGGAGTGAACAAAGTCATACAATATGGACAAGTAGGAACACAAAAAATTCCTCCCTAACAAAGTCATACAAGATTTCTCATTTCTCTACCTATCAGGGGAAAGAAACAGCTTCAACAGAATCAGTTTGTATTAGTTCTGCAAATTCTTGAAGAGCAAGTATGAGGAGACTCCTAGTCTAGTAACCCTTTTTTTGTCACCTTGACAATGAACATATTTTTAAAATCTTCTATTCTTCCATCTGGACCATGATGTTGGTAAAGGAATAGCCTTTCTTATTTGGAAATATACATATACAGAGAAAGGAATCTACAAGGGAGGATGGGATGCTTCCATTTGATTCAATTTTGAGAAGGAATAAGAAAAGGGACTCTCAAGAGGAAAAGAAACGGATGCAAAATCCATAGTTACGACTGCGGGCTTAATTTGGATTAAAAAATTTATTCAACTATCTGTCAAAAAGAAGAATCTTCTTTTGCCATATGGTCCTGATGGTGTGGATGATCCTCAACAAATCAGAAAGAGGATGAGTTTCCTATCTTGGCTAACCTATTTGCTTCATGGTTTGCAATCTACATGTTTTTGGAAAAGAACAATCCATATATCCAGAAATATCTGTTTCCCTTTGGAACCATTGATCTTTTCTTCATTGTCCTCTCCTGTCCCCAGCCATGTATGAAAACTGTTGCTAAATCCCTTTCTACTATAGCATTAGAAATGCCTAATGATTTGGTGTGTGTGTGTGTGTGTGTGTGTGTTTTTTTCTCCGAGTCTTTCAGTAATGCTAGGATTTCTACCTCAAGATCCAGTGCAATCCTAGCTAGCTTCAGGATATTCTTATAATCATCTCTATGTCTCAGAGAAGTTCCAATACTCATTTGGTCTGGATTCCCTAGGAAGCATCCATCACAATTATGCTTTAGGCTATTCTCTAAAGGAGGAGGTGCTCAGCCACACCCTTACTTGGGGAACAAGTTTATCATCAATCTAGCCAGATGATGCTAAAGGGTCCAGTGGTGAATTCTTTGGTGATAGAAATCCAAAGAGTTGTGAGGTAACAGACATTCTTGTAAGAAGATTTGAATTGTGTGCACTCTTGGATCCTTGGGACAATCTGAAATAAAAGAATTGTTGTTTCTTTGTTTTCAAGAGGTTTTGAATTTCTTCTCATAACTTTTAGATAAGTTGGAAGCCAAGGCTGTCTTAAATCTAAATAGAACTTAATTTCTTGAAGTATTAAGTTGTTTGTTTTTAGTAATGTTTGAATGCTATTAAGTATTGGGCCGTTTGTTTCTATTAATATCTTTTTTTTGATAAGTAATAGTAGCGTTTGTTTCTATTAATATCTTAATATTGTTGTGTTTAATGAACAATTTTTATTCTTACAAAAATATTTTATTTTTTATTTTTTATAATTAATATAAATATATTTGAAAACTATTAATTTTAACAGTATAGTTATTTGTTCCTTCTTACTTTGTATAATAAAGATTAAAATATTTTAAAATTAATAATTTTAAAAAAAATAGTAGCAATATATTTCCAAATATCCCAAAATTTAAAATTTATTACATTGTTATTTTATATAATTTAGATAAGATATTTGAGAACTTATAATTAAAAAAACAGTAATTTAACATACTTTCTAATATCCAAAGATGGCTAAGGGTTTCTAGTTATGTTCTGTTGATAAGAAAATGTTAGAAATTTCTAGGTTAAATTTCATTGGTTACTCATTTATTTGTATTTGGTGCACATTTAGATTTATAAATTTATGATTGAAATGTGTTTTCAATTGTTAAGATTAATTTATTAATTTTTGGATTTTTGTGGAATTAAGAACATCAATCTTAACTTTTATCTTTTAAAATAAGTTGAAATTGTTGATTCTAGTGGATAGTTAGATGGGTATGAGTTAGGTTTTGAAGTTCTAATTGGAAAAAATTTATTTGAACTGGTGATTGTTAACTTATTTTGGTTTTATTGTATTGTAAGAGTGAATTTTGAAAAAAAATTAGTAAATTCATATTTGACCCCAAATTTTATGATTTTAGTGTTGTTTTCATTTCCGAATGAGGAATTTTATGATTTTAGTGTTGTTTTCATTTCAAAAACAAGGGTCCTATGGGAGTTACTCTTTACTTTGTTTGGGGTGTCTTGGGTGCTGCCCTCTTCAGTTAGAAAGACTCTCCTTAGCTGGCATGGTTCTTTTGTGGGCAAAAAGCGCAGGAAGGTGTGGACAGTTGCTCCTCTTTACATATTTTGGACAGTTTGGAAGGCGAGAAATAGATTGGCCTTCAAGGATGATGTGTTGTTAATCCAGAGATTGAAATACTCTTTTGTTTATTCTCTTTGGTCTGAGGCTAAGTTGTTTATAGTTGAATGCCCTCTAACTATGATTAATTTTATTGATTGGTTGGGATCCTATTAAGGTTGTTTTTTGGGCCAGCTGGATGTTGTTCTCCTTCTTCTTTTTCTTTGGCCCTTTTGGTGGTGGGTGTATAGGTTTGTATACCTTGAGTTGCTTTTTTGGCGTCTCTTTATATATGAAATTCTCTTTACTTATCAAAAAAAAAAAAAAAAAATTTCCGAGTGAGGAATTTACAAAAATTTACAGAATTTAATTTTTTTTTTTTTTTTTGATAAGTAAATGATGAGGTATTATAAACATGTGCCAAAGAAAGAGTGCATCAAGGTTGGACAACAATGAGAGGAGCTTTGTTCGGAATTGATGTATAGCCTTTAGTGGACTGATTTTTTTTGTATAGGTCTCCTCACATAGTGGAGGGGTTTTAGTCATACTTTGATAAGATTCTTATATTTTATGGGGAGGGCCCCTTTTCCTTCATTGTACGTTTAATATATCTTTGTTTTTTTTTTTTTTTTAATAAGTGAGCGCATATATATATAACTAGGCAAAAAGCCACAGAGCATACAGGAGGTATACATAGTAGCTTACAAAAAACAAAAACAAAAACAACACTCACCACCCCTTAGGGAACGGCAAGCCATTCCAAAAAACCTAAAAGCGAAGAGGACTCCTCTCCCATATACACCTAGCCCAACTCCACAAGTTACAAACAAACGAATTCTTTAGCTTCTGAATAGCTAGAGAGCCCCCCCTAAAAGCTAATCTATTTCTCTCCTTCCAAACCGTCCAAAAAATACACAACGGAATGGAAGTCCAAATCCTTTTCCTCTTTTTCCCCACAAAAGGGCCCCTCCAACTTACTAACATCTCTTTGACTTTCTCTGGGAACACCCAATTAGCCCCAAACAAGGCCAAGACAATCTCCCAGAGAGCTCTTACAACTGTACAGTGTAAAAGAATATGATTTGCAGTTTCCTCTTCACAACCACACAAAAAACACCGGTTTGGAAGCTGCCAGCCCCGTCTTTGAAGCTTGTCCAAAGTTAGGACCTTCTCCCAAGAAGCCTCCCAAGCAAAAAAAGCGACTTTGGTTGGGACCTTGTCCACCCAAATGCTCTTTTTCGGGAAGGAATTGACATTGGATCCTGTCAACAACTTGTAAGCATCTCTAATCCGAAAGCGGCCGTGTCCCTCTCCTTTCCATATCACTGCGTCCTCTTCAATAGAGATCCTCAAATCCCTCAACGTATGCAACAACTCTTCCAAGGCGTCCATCTCCCAATCATTAGAATTTCTAGAAAGTCTTATGTTCCATCCTCCTTGACCGACGCTTGAGTCCCACATCTCATTTACCGATACATTCCTTTGGACCGCCAAAGCAAACAACTGGGGAAAAGCTTGGGACAGCACCTCATTTCCGCACCACAGGTCAGTCCAGAACCTTACCTTGGTCCCCTTACCCACTTTGAATTCTATATTCTCCCAACACCAAAACGACTCCTTCAAGATATCCCTCCAAACCCCCACCCCAAACGTTCCACGGGCCTCCTTTGTTCTCCACCCAAACCCCAACTGGCCATACTTCACCCCAATCACCTTCCTCCAGAAAACGTCTTCCTCAAAGGCGAACCGCCAAATCCATTTCCCCAACAGGGCCTTATTCAAGAGATCAATTTTCCGAATACCTAAACCCCCACACTCCTTTTGAGTACACACCACCTCCCAATTGATTAGATGGATTTTTCTTTCCGTACTTCCCCCTCCCCAAAGAAAATCCCTCTGAAGTTTTTCAAGTCTTTTTACAACTAGCTTAGGCATACGGAAGAGAGACAATTGGTAGATAGGCATGCTGGCCAAAGTGCTTTTGATAAGGGTGATCCTCCCGCCCTTTGACAAATATTGTCTTTTCCACAAGGCAAGCCTTCTTCTCATCCTTGCTTCAACCCCATCCCACATAGCCATGGCCTTGTGCTTGGCTCCCAAAGGCAGCCCCAAATAGACAGATGGGAGGGTCCCCACATTTCACCCTAACTCCACCGCCAACATCTCAATATCTTCCACCTCCCCAACCGGGATTACTTCACTTTTAGCAAGGTTTATCCTGAGACCAGAGGCTGCCTCAAACCACATCAAAATCCAGCTTAGGTAGGTAATGTGATCTTGTCTTGCTCCACAAAAAATGATCGTGTCATCAACAAATAGTAAGTGTGAGACATTTATCTCCATTCCCCCCCTCCCTTGAATGTTACAACCTGAGATGAATCCCCCATCAACAGCCCTTCTTAGCATAGCACTTAGAACTTCCATACCCAGCACAAAGAGGTAGGGGGAGAGTGGATCTCCTTGGCGTAACCCCCTAGAATTGGGGAAATAACCAGCTGGTGTCCCGTTCACCAGAATAGAGAAACTAGCCGAAGAGATACACCACCAAATCCATTTCATCCATCTTTCCCCAAAGCCCATCTTACGCATGACCTTCATGAGGAAATTCCAATTCATGCTATCATAGGCTTTTTCAATATCCAGCTTGCATATCAGCCCTTTCTCTTTCCGTTTAAGCCAATAGTCAATCACCTCATTGGCTATGAGCGAGGCATCTAAAATCTGTCTACCCTTCACAAAGGCATTTTGGTCCGGCGAAACCACTTTGTCTAACACCTCCTTGATTCTATTGGCTAGCACTTTGGCCAAAAGCTTATACAAACCCCCAAGCAAACTAATTGGTCTGAAATCCCCCAAGTCCTCAGCCCCCCCTTTCTTAGGAATGAGGACTAGGAAAGTAGAGTTGAGGCACTTAGCAAACGATTTTTCTACAAAAAATTCCTGGAAAAACTCCACAATTTCCTCTTTCACAAACCCCCAACAGCATTGCCAAAAGAGGAAATTATCACCATTCATCCCCATCAAAGCCGCATGAATCTCTTCCTCAGTGAAAGGCTGTTCCAGGCCATCAGCTTCAGCAAGGCTTAACCTTTGAAGCTGCAGCCCTTCAATGTCAGCTTTCCAAGATTGTTCCTCTGTCAACAACTGCTGAAAAGCATGCACAACCCCCTCTCTCACCTCCCTCTCCTCCTCCAGCCACCTCCCATTAATTTTAATCTTTTCCATGGAGTTGTTTCTTCTATGAGCATTAGCCATCTGGTGAAAGAATCCCGTATTCTTATCACCTTCCCTCAACCACAACTCCCTAGATAATTGTCTCCAATGCGTTTCTTCCAAGATCACCCATTTTTTAAAGACATCCTTAGCCTCAGTTTTCATCTCTGTCTCTCTTTCAGTTAGGCTCCTGTCCCTCTCCACCCTGTCCCAAAATTCTACTTGTTGCAAGGCTAGATTTTTGTTGACTTCCACCCTCCCAAACACATCCCTGTTCCAGATTTTGATCTTATCCTTCAGAAACTTCAATTTTGTGGCCAATCTGAAACTGGCCCTCCCCCTTCCCCCCGCCTCCTGCCACCAACCCCGAAGAAGCTCCTTAAACCCATCAACTTTGAGCCACATATTCGCAAACCTAAAGGGAGATGGACCCTTTCTGACCCCTCCACCTTGCAGTAAAATGGGAAAATGGTCAGAGGTTGGTCTGGGCAGCCTGCACTGACTGACCCTGCTGAAGCAATCAAGCCAATCTTGGGACACTAGAAATCTGTCCAGTTTGGACCAAGCTTGGTTATTCCTCCCCCCACTCCACGAAGCCACCCCCCCTTGCAAGGGAATATCCAGAAGCTCTAACTCATCCACCACCTGAGCAAATTTTCTCATAGCGCCCGTCAGCCTCCCCTGATTGCTTCTTTCCTCAAGGGATAGAGTAACATTGAAGTCACCCCCTAAGCACCAGGGATCATCCCAGATTCCCCTTATTGCCCCAAGCTCCCCCCATAGAATCTCCCTATCTTCTTTAGTGAATGGACCATACACACCTGTAAATATCCAGACCTTCCCATCTTCTATATTCCTAAGTCTGCACGAGATGGAGAACTGACCCATCTCCATCTCAAGGATTTCCAGAGTTCTTTTATCCCAGCAAACCAGAATCCCTCCTGCAGCTCCCTGAGCGTCCAAAGCACACCAATCAAGGAACCTTCCAGAACCCAAACTCCTCACCAGACCCTCATTCATGGACTGAATTTTCGTTTCCTGGATACAGAATAAATCAACTTTCTGGTTTCTAATTATAGCTTTAATCACTTTCCTCTTGGAGCTATCATTGACCCCGCGCACGTTCCAACTCAAAAGCCTTATTTTCATTGGACTTCCATGATTTGGCACCCTCTTCCTTGCATAGTACCCTTTTTCTTCTTCCCTCCCTCATAGTTGACTGAACATTCCAGTCTTCTCAACTCTCTTTCAAATTTCGATTTCTCCAACATGGCTTTGTTGTGAATTCTTTCTCTCCTCTTCCTAATTTTACCCATAAACTCCAAAATATCTTTCTCTAGGCCCTCCGTCGAGAATCCCAGGAATTGACTGAACCTGGCCAAGTCACTTTCCTCCCACCTCGCTTCCACCCATCCTCTCTCTTCTTGAAATAAAGGTTGGGCAATGCACAACGCCTGACTGTTATCCTCCCTACTGTCATTACTGATCTCTACCAAATCCCAACACTTCCCTTCATTTTGCTCTGAAATCCCAGTTCTGTTGCCCAGAAAATTCCCCTTGGATGAGTCCTCAACAGTCCCAGCGCGGCCGAAAGACTCCTTCAATGGAGTCCGACCAAAAGGAGAAGAAGAGGGAGAAGAAGGGACAATAGCCACCACTCCAGAAGAGGAGAGAGCGTTAACATACCTTGCGTCTTCCTCCATCAACGCACAGTCGGTCCTGGAGATCCCCCCCCCCCTCTGATTTTCGTCTCCATATAGCCCCCTCTGACCATCCTTCACCCAGAAAGAGGAGATGGCTGCGTCTGGGCCCCTTAACGGACTTTGGTTACGCTCCACAGCAGAGAGGCCCTTCTCCATCTGGGCATTAAGTGAAGCAGATGGGCTTTGAGAAGCCAGCCCAGCCCCTTGACTCAGACTCACGGGCAAGGCCTTTTCCATGGGCTGCCCCAATCCAGAGTTAACTGGCCCAGACGAATTTAGCCCAAGAGAAGAGGTCTTAGACCACCAAGAGGACCTCGCTTGGCCCAACAGTCCCAGCCCACCCGATGCAGCATGCCCATCTGATGGCCCGTCTTCGCTCCGAGAGGGATTCGAGGTTTGGCCCGACCCGCTGTCCTGACGCCGCGTCCCGTCGACAGTCAGCAGGTTGTCCTCGAGCCTCGGGCCCTCCATCGCTACCTTCACGCGCTCCCTCGCGCGTGCACTAGCGTCACCCCCTACCTCCATTCCCACTGCGACGGCCTTTCCTTTCTTATCAGCCATCAGAACTTTCATGACTGGCCTGGTTTCCCACCATAGGGTTATCGAGATGCAAGACCCTTCAACCCAAACCTCCACCTCATTGGGAAGAACCTCACCTTTCCGCTTCACCAAGAGACGTGCCCACTGTAACTCCTCCATTTTTTCCGTCTGATAGTCAATCGCTATGAATCCCCCACACGCATCCCCAATCCTTCTCAGAATATCCCGTTCCCACAAGGAAACGAGTAGGCCTACTACCCTCACCCATGCTTCACTGCTTCTTTCCCCTTCCCTCAGGCATCCCGTCTCCGGCCACCACTTCTCTAGGCGGAGAAAAAGCCCCCCTACCGACACACTCCCACTTTTATGGGCTTGCTCTGCCTCTGCCGGTAGCTCAAACTCCATTAAAATCTTTCCCCTCTCCATTTTTGCAAGCCCTAAATTTCCTTTTAGCCTCCAGATTCTCGTTAGTTGAGATCCCCACCCTCTGAGATCTTCCCCCTTTGTTGCATTAGGGTTCCATGTCCCGACAATGCAATGTTCAAGTTTAGATAGGTTCCGACCCACTTCCTCCTTGGTTACCTCTACTCTAACTGTTAATCTTTCCTTTCCCCTCGCCATGTTAACCGCTTCCGCGTATGTCTTCGCCATGGTTGGCTTCGCCGGTGACTCGTTTTCCTTCTGGTTCTTACTGCTTCCCTCTTCACAGCCCAATCTCCGTAGTATTTCCACCATTGAAGCCCAGCCACCCTTTGCTCCTCTTCCTTTGGGAATGAAAACGCTGAATCTTTTTCTCTCTGTGTCCGAAACCCCCAGACGAAGAAAACAGCCCCCTCTATTATAGTCACGCGACAGAGAATACACCCTCCCGTTCTCCTTCCACTCTCGTACCCACCTACCCATCCTTACATCCTCCATACTCAGAATCAGACTCTCGAGGACTATCTCAAGACTCACCGGACCTAGTCTGACCCACGACGAGATCCCTCCTTTCCTTTCCACAATCGTGGCTTGCAATCTTCCTCTCCTTTCCTCCACCTCAACCTCAAATATTTTCGACTCCACGCCGAAACCACCCTTCCTGATTTTCTTCCCAAGCCTCGCATGGCTCTCGCCCTCTACAGCTTCTGTCGATCCCCCATCGCCGCCGCTATCTCTCTCTCTCGCAGACTTTCTCTCTCTAACCCTCTCTCTCTTCTCCATTGTCTTATTTTGCTTGAAACTACTATTTAATACATCTTTGTTTTTGATTAAAGAAAAGAGCGCATCTAGGTACATAGGAAGTGTACAAAGAGAGCCAAGAAAAAAAACAAAAAAACCAAGGAACAACCAAGGTGGGAGTGCCAAAAAATAGCTTCATTCCTTACCAAGAATCCAACCAATCAATACAATTAGAAACATTGTGCCATCACCTACATATAGGTTTATCCACAAAAGGAGATTACTAAGGAAAATAATTTTAAGAATTTGGATAAACTACTCTTCATTCTCAAACAATTTTTTATTTCTCTCTTTCTAGATAGTCCAAGATATGCATAAGGGAGCAATTGTCCAAACCTTGCTCTTCTTAGTGATTAAGGACCCATGCCACCCTAACAAAGTCTCTTTCATTGTGGCTGATAGAAACCAATGAACACCCACCAAATAAAACGATAACTACGAGAGGACCCTTCCCAAGGGACAATGAAGGAGAATGTGATCTTTTGACTCCTCTTCCGCTTTACATAAACAACATCTCTTAGCCAATGTCCATCCCCTTTTTTGAAGTTGATTAAGAGTCAAAACCTTTCCCTAACAAGCTTCCCACACAAAGAAACTTACCTTAGATGGAGCCTAAGGGTTCTAAATATCCCTCGTTGGAAAATAAGGTGAGGTCCCCACTCCAAGGCAACATAAAGAGACTTCACTAAGAAGTTTTCATTCCTTGCAGCTGGCCACACTACCCTATCCTCCTCCTCCTTGTTCAGTATTTGCCTTTGCAGTTTTGCAAAAAATTGCTCTACATTATCGAGTTCCCAATCGTTAAGATTTCTAAAAACATAGAGATTCCATTGACCTCTCTCCCCTAACCAATCCCACAAATCTACTACCAAACCTTTTTATTTTTATTCTTATAAAAAGCAATAGATGTATTGATTATAAATAAAGAGTTTGTGAGAAGGATGAGGAAACCTCCCCTCAAATACAAAAACTTGATCAAAACAAAGAACTCCTCCACTATACAAGGAGCTATATACAAAAAGATAGATCATAAAAAAATGTACAAAGATTTCGTCTCCTTAAACTTGGCTAAGCTTCTCTCAATGTTTGTCCAATCCTATTAGTGTACACATCGAATGCCAATTGAGTTGAATGACATTTAATGGGGTCTCTTTAAAGTCACTAGTAGAAGAGGCCCAAAAGGAAGAAAAGAAGTGAAGTAAACCCCATAACATTTCCGATGTCCTCCATTTATCCTCAAAGATTCTAGCATTTCTCTCACCACATGATCCATATCAAAGTGAGACAAACAATCTTCTACAAGGTCTTACTTCTAATGGAGTTCTCTCCCATATATGAGATGATCAATATGTCACATAAACGCCTAAGCTCAACCAAATTCATCATGATCTATTTGAATAGTCTGTGCCATAACCCCAAAGTAATTAGATAATGTAGAAAGAGATGGTTAATTGTCTTTCCACTCCCCCTTCATAGGATGCGTTAATCGGGACTAAGAGCTTTGAAAGGTCTTCTCAATTGTAGCATGTTATTGGTATTTACCTTCTTGTATACCACTAACAAAGCAAAGGCCTTGACCTTAGATGCGACTTTAGATTTTCATAAAAATTTGGTTGGATGGAAAGAGGTTGAATTTGATATATTAGACAAAGTGAAGAAGAAAGATTTTATTGACAACAAGCCTGAAGAAGTACCCAAGCCTCTTTTGAAGAGGCTAAAGCATATAGAGATGGAAATTGGACATACAAATGCTCGTCTCCTCACCTTCTATCCTTCCAAAACTTCACCCTCTGCTCATTTCCTACAATAAAAGACAATCTTTTGTTAAAGGTATCCCAATTCTTCCTAAAGGCTTTCCATAACCCAACGCCATACCGCTCTCTCACATCGTAAGACCACCAAACCCTTCTTCCTCCCCATGCTTCCTACTTATAATCTGTCCCCAAAAAGCTCCCGTTTCACTAGTGAAACTCCAACTCCACTTAACAACACTTTATTAAGAAAAGCAAGACTCCTAACACTCAAAACCCTTTTTTTTTCCTCCATGTAGACAGAAGACCACTTCATTGGATGAGTGGACATGCAAAGGCTCCATACAAAATTTAATTTTGTTGAGAATTGGATGAGTACAAAAATTGTGCCTGCATGCTGTTGAGTATCTATTTCAGTGTTAGAAAATTTTTGATATATTTAAGTCTCATTTCTTCTGAGAATTAGTTGATTTTATGTTATTGGTTTTGCTTTTAGTGAGAATTTAATGAAAGAATCAACTTTGAAATAGTTAACATAATTTATACAAAAATTGTGCCTGCATGTTATTTAAATCTAAATTTGCTTAAGAAAGAAGAAAGAAAATGGTTAAGAGTAGAGCCTATATCATTTATATTTTATTTTTCTTGATGACTTGGTCATTTATAGTAAATTCATTTCTCAATCAAATTGCATGAAATTTTGGCAGTTTGATTTATTTTTAAGTCAACAATTAATAAAAAATTCGAAAAGTGAATTTGGTTTTATTTTGATTGAGAAATTGGATTTAGTTGTTGTAAAAGTTAAAAGTTGAAAAAATAAAAGAGAAAAAGTGATTTTTTCCATTAAAAGCAAAACTAAAAAAAATTAACTATTTTCATTAAAACAAATGGTCTTAGGATAAGTGATAAGTTAAAACTAAACAGCTTTAAAAAGTTGCAAGTCTTAAAACCGCTTGCTTTAAGACTTAAGTCAAAAGAACAAGCAAGGCTTGAAGTATCTTTTGGAAAATAATATAAACATTATGTTATCAGGGTTATGCTTAGCCTTTTCCTTTATGTTCGAGGCACACATTCAGGATTGCCTGCTGGTTTCTGTTAGCTATCTGATCGGTAATCTCCATGATATGTGCCAAAACTTCTCAACATGTTTTAACACCTCAAAATTGATTATGAAGTTTCTTAGGCCTTTTGAAGATTTCATGCTAACTTGTGATTTTTTTGCAAATTGTTGAATAATATCAATTTATGAGACATTATGGTGTGTGTGTGTCTGGAACGGTTGAATAATATCATTTGATGAGTGTGCATGTTGGTATTCACTCCCACACCTGCTCTCACTCCCCTTCTTATGGTAGGAAAAATATTCACTTCCTGCTTGTGGTAGTTGTTTCAACTTTATTTTTTTATCTGTCCATTGCCAGAGGCTCCAGAAGGGTTTGCAAACACGTGGTTTTGATGTCATTGGCATCATTACAGCTAATGTGGAAAGCTTGTGCAAGGTAATCGATAAATATCTCATCCTAGTTTATTTATCCTCTCTTCATTAATTAGATAAACATTTTTACACAAAATAATCTATCTCAGTTATAGGGTGAACTTGTAATAATCAATTATGAATCTTGCAAATTGTATTTCTCCTTAATTAGCTGTTAGTTCTTCAGTAATTAAAGGATGAAGCTTAGATACTGTAGTATCACTCATGTTATGAAAATTTATTATGATTTAGATCACATGTTAAAAATCTCTTGAAGTGATATATTGTGTCTACAGTAAGTCAATGGAATTAATAGGAAAATGTTCTATGGAACGATATTCTAGTTTAGCTTCAGATAAATTTGTGATTAGGATTGAATGCCTTCCACGGAACCTGTTTGTGGGTCCTTGATAATGTGTGTTCAGAGCTGATTTGTGAAACTTTATTTTGTTCATTCTGGGAGTACAAAGTATAATGTGTCTTTAAGTTAATTTTTCTGATTGGGATATCAGAAAATTATATCAGTTCCTTAGCATGTTATTCTGTCTTCCTCAAATGTTAACTTAGAAGCATAAGCTTGGTGAGGCAGGAGACACATAATTGGTTGACTGTGAAAACACTTATCTTTACGGGATTTGAAGCTTTGGACTATGAAGTATGATTGAAGCAACCAAGTTCTATGGACACACAATCAAACCATTTTTGGTTTGTGGTGACTGATGAACATTTTTAGCTTTGATGAACGCACAATCAAAGAGACACTAATAAACATTAAATGCTGTACGCTCTATTAGTTTTGGCTTCAAATTTTTATATGCAGAAAACCATTCTGACAGAGTGCTTAACTAGTGTTTTTACCTCAAAATTGTGCTCTTACAGAAACTAAATAAATTGTATTAATTGGAAAAGTGTAAATTACTGAAACCTCCTTTAAGATATCTGACAATCACATGGACCTCCATATTATATTTACTCTGCTGTTAAGACTTTGTCCCCTTAACACTGTCAATTGATGGGCAAGTCTAAAAATACTCATCCTTAAGTGAGAAATACAGTGCTGTTTTGGTCTTCTTCCACTTTTCCCAATATTCTTCTTCCCCAATATTTTTTCCCATAACCCTAATCCACAAAGTAAAAAAGGATTGATTTTGAAAACCCTAACATGCCTAATCCTTTTTCTTCTCCCTCTTCTAAAATAAGAAAGGATTGAATTTGCTGCCGCTCGTAATAGCTATGGCTGCATGTTGTTGCAACAATTCACAACAGTTCTCTGGCTGCTGCTATGTGCCATGCCATGTTTTACTTGCACAATGGAAAACCCTAATGGTAATCATTAACAATAATCCAATGTAATTAAAATTTTCTCCTGTAAGTTTTTCAATATGATAGGCAAGTCCTTATCCACCTTTTTTCTTCTTCTTCAGTTCTTCCTCAATCTTTTTCTTCTCTAAAACACTAATCCCCAAGTCATTCCGACCCTAGAAAAAAGTCCAAATCATTCAGAGCCTAGAAAAGAGTTTAACAAAAATATGATTTAGAAAAACCATAAAAGGCTCATTGCTGTGCTATTCACAGCCATCATGGTGTCTTTTGCTTTTTTCCCTTCAAAGATTATTTGGATGTCCTGTGCTCAGCCCAAGATAAGCTTCTTTGCGTGGGAGGCTTCGTGGGGTAGAGTTTTAACCTTGGACCGTTTGCAAAAGAGGGGTTGTTGGGCTTTGGCAAATAGGTGTTTTCTATGCCAAAAGTGTGGGGAGTCGATTGACCACCTCCTCCTTCATTGTGAAAGAACAAGGGAGGTGTGGACGTTGTTCCTCTCTTTTTTTGGAGTTTCTTGGGTTTTTCTGCAGTCGGTTAAGGAAACTCTAATAGGTTGGAGAGGCTCTTTTGTGGGCAAGAAGAGGAAGGTGGCGAGGCTTATGGGACCATTATGCTTATTTTGGGTTATTTGGAAGGCTAGGAATTCTATTGCTTTTGAGGACGGCGTGCTGTCCATTCAAAAGCTGAAAATTTCTTTTGTGTATTTACTATGGTTAGAAACCAAATTGTGGATAAAAGATGGTCCTTCGACTTTAATAGATTTTATAGAATGGGTGTGTATGCGTTAATGGAGAGGGTTTTTTGAGCTTTCCTAGTGTCTTGGGTCCTTTTGTAAGGGGGTTAGTTGTTCTTTGCTGTAACTCTTTGAGTCGCTTCTTTAGCGCCTCTTTTGCAATACATATATTACTTATTGATAAAAAAAAATAAAAATGGCTGCGTGTTGCACATGGCTTTAGCTGCCAAAAAAATTGAGAAAAAATAAGAGGTTGAGGAATATGAAGAAGATTGTTTGCATGATTTTTTTGAAACTAGAGCATAATTTATAGTTTGATTTATGGTTAATTATGATCAACTTAGAGTCTAATTTGAAGCTAATAAAAATTACTTTAGAGTTTTCTTTACATTTAATTAGGATTAATTTATAGGTTAATTTAAAGCAAAATTTGGACAAAGGTTAATGCAAAAATTTTCATAAAAACATGTTAATTTAAAGATAGTTTGAATGAAGGACAATGTGGCTATTTTCATAAAATTTTAGGTGGAATAGTGGCTTAATCAGCAAACAAATGACATATTAAGGGCATGAGAGGATCATATTGTTTGGCTAATACCTTGGGGAAGGGGAAGTATAACATTCTGAAATAGAGGGGAGATCTACATCATTAGGCCCAGATTCATTCAAACTTTAAATTAGGGACAGGAAAGGTAAGTGATCTTTCAAGCTAAACACAAGGAGGTGAATGAAAGATGAAACAAAATTGTATTAAAGGTGACTAATACAACCCTTAAAGAACTCTTAACTGAAGCCATGTATGCCAGCAATCTCAACCCTTAAGGGTAAGGAAATCCATAAGAAAAACCACTGCTGTCGAGGCTCCTCATTTAGCCAAGTTACCTGTAGCCTCTTTGTTGATCAAGGTATGACATGGCCTGAAGTATAAAATGTGATCAAAAGTGAAAACACTAAGCAAGAAGATTATCCAATTGTAGTTAATATAACTTTAAATATGATAAGCATCCTATTATATGAATATTTGCCTGTTAAGTGTGCACATAATTCTTTAGATGCTTGTTATTTAATACTTGAATATTTTTTTTTTTTTTTGATAGATAAACATCAGAATATATTAAAGAAGGCTGAAAAGCCGCATGTATACAGGGGGTATACACAAAAGCCCAAGAAGATAGGCTGCCACAACCTCACACACCCTCAAGTGGCCGCAAGCCACTCCAAAAAGCCTAAAAGAGAATAGGTATCCTCACCAATGTACACCCTAGCCCAACTCCACAAGTTACATACAAAAAAATTCTTGAATTTTTGAATATCTAAAGACCCTCCCCTAAAAGCTAACCGATTCCTTTCCTTTCACACCGTCCAAAATATGCACAACGGAATGGAATTCCAGGTATTTTTTCTTTTTTTTCCCACAAAAGAGCCCCTCCAACTAAGAAGCACTTCTATAACTGATTTTGGGAACACCCACTGGACTCCAAAAATGGCGAGGGCAATCTCCCAAAGAGTCTTAACCACTGCACAATGAACTAGAATATGGTCCGCATTTTCCTCTTCACAGCCGCACAAAAAACACCGGTTAGGGAGCTGCCACCCCCTTCTTTGAAGCTTATCCAAGGTGAGGATCTTCCCCCACGAAGCTTCCCAAGCAAAAAAAGACACTTTTGTTGGAACCTTATCCAACCAAATGCGTCTATTCGGAAAGGCACAGGCTGAGGACCCCACCAGCATTTTGTAAGCCCCCTTAGCCCCAAAAACACCATTGCCTTCCCCTTTCCATCTCACAACATCCTCCTCAGTAGAAGTCCTGAAATCCCTCAGCAGAGTCAGCATATTTCCTCTCTGGTCCAGCTCCCAATCATTGAAATCTCTAACCAATCTAAGATTCCAACCTGCTTGACCCATGCTAGAGTCCCACACTTCACTTACTTTGGCTTTCCTATTCCTTGCCAAGGTAAACAGCTGTGGGAAAGTTTGAGAAAGCGCCTCATTACCACACCACTTATCCGTCCAGAAAAGCACTCTGGTCCCCTTCCCTACCTTAAAATCAATGCTCTCCCAACACCAATCAGCTTCCTTCATGATCTCCTTCCACAATCCCACTCCATAAGGCCCCCCAACTTCCTTAGTCCTCCACCCACACCCCTCTTGACCATACTTTACCCCTATCACCATTTTCCAAAGGTTCTCTTTCTCATAGGCATATCTCCACACCCATTTGCCCAGTAAGGCTTTATTCAAAAAATCAATCTTTCGGATGCCTAATCCTCCCTCCTCCTTAGGGCTACAAACCACCTTCCACTTAATTAAGTGAGCTTTCCTCTCCAAACTTCCTCCCCCCCAAAGGAAGTCTCTTTGGATTTTCTCAATCCTTTTTGTAACAGACTTAGGGATGCGGATAAGGGATAGAAAGTAGGTGGGTATGCTGGCCAACGTACTCTTGATAAGAGTAATTTTACCTCCCTTCGAGATGTATTGTCTTTTCCACTGGGCTAGTCTTCTTCTCATTCTCTCTTCCACCCCGTCCCAAGAAGAAGAGGTTTTATGGTGGGCTCCAAGGGGCAGCCCCAAATAGACAGTGGGTAAAGCCCCTAATCTGCATCCTAGTTCAACCGCCAACTCCTCCAACTCATCCACTTGCCCCATGGGAATTAAGGCACTCTTAGCCAGATTAATTCTAAGTCCCGAGGCCGCCTCAAACCATGCCAAGATCCAGCTTAGATTGGTTACTTGCTCTCTTTCAGCTTTGCAGAAAATGATTGTGTCGTCAGCATAAAGTAGGTGGGATACAGCCAGCTCCACGCCCCCTCTCCCCCGAAGCCTACAGCCGGAAATAAATCCCCCCTCACCAGCCCGTCTAAGAAGGGTACTAAGAACTTCCATACCCAAGACGAAGAGATACGGAGAGAGAGGGTCTCCTTGCCGCAGCCCCTTTGAATTTGAAAAGAAACCGGCAGGCTCCCCATTGATTAAGATGGAGAATTTAGCAGTGGAAATACACCACCACATCCAATCCATCCAACGAGTCCCAAAACCCATCTTCCGGAGCACTTTCATCAGAAACTTCCAATTGATGCTATCATAGGCTTTTTCAATGTCCAACTTGCATATCAACCCTTTCTCTTTCCTTTTGTGCGAATAATCAATCACCTCATTAGCTACTAGGGACGCATCTAAAATTTGTCTCCCTCTCACAAAAGCATTTTGATCTACTGAGACGACTCTATCAAGCACCTTCTTTAGCCTATTCGCTAGGACTTTGGCCAATAGTTTGTACAACCCCTCAAGCAAGCTAATGGGCCTAAAATCCCCTAAGTCTTTAGCTCCTCCCTTCTTGGGGATAAGGACCAGGAAGGTAGTGTTGAGGCATTTGGAAAAGGACCCATGCTCAAAGAATTCCTTAAACAGATGCCCCACCTCCTCCTTCACCAAATCCTAACAATCTTGCCAAAAAGCCATTGTAAATCCATCCGGACCTGGAGCTTTATCTCCCCTCATTTCCATCAGGGCACAGTGAATTTCCTCCTTAGCAAAAGGCATCTCCAAGTCTTCAGCTTCCCGAGGGTTTAGTTGATTGAGATGCAGCCCCTCAATATCCGCTCTCCACCCCGGCTCTTCTGAGAGAAAATTTTGGAAGGCGTTCACAATCCCCTCCCTCACCTCTTGATCCTCAGTCAGCCATTCCCCATTAATCATTATCCTGTCCAAGGAATTATTCCTACGGTTGGCATTAGCCATCCGATGGAAATAGCCAGTGTTCCTATCCCCTTCCTTGAGCCACAACTCCCTTGATTTCTGCCTCCAATGGACTTCTTCCAAAAACACCCATTTGTGGAAGGCATCCTTTGCTTCCTTTTTTTGCTCAGTTTCAGCTATAGACAGACTCCTCTCACTCTCCACTCCATCCCAGTATTCCACTTGCTGAAGGGCAGAGTTTTTGTTGACTTCCAGCCTTCCAAACACGTCCCTATTCCAGACTTTAATTTTTTGCTTTAAAAGCTTTAGCTTCGAGGCCAACCTGAAACTTGCCCTTCCCCTCACCTCAATCTCCTGCCACCACCCCCGGAGAAGACCTTTAAAGCTATTCACTTTCAGCCACATGTTCTCAAATCTAAACGAGGTGGGACCCCTCCTCAACCCCCTACCCATTAGCAAAATAGGAAAATGGTCGGAAGTAGGTCTCTGCAGTCTGCATTGGGCAATCCCACTAAACATCTCCAGCCACTGCTGCGTCACCAGAAACCTATCTAGTCTAGCCCAGGATTGGTTATTCTTGCCCCCACTCCAAGTGAAAACACCCCCTTGCATAGGGAGATCCAGAAGTTCTAATTCATCAACAGTTTGGGCAAAAGTTCTCATAGTGCCAGTCAACCTTCCCTGTCTATTCCTTTCCCTCTGAGACAGTATGACATTGAAATCTCCCTCTAAACACCATGGATCTTCCCACAAGCCTCTGATCGCCCCTAGCTCTTCCCACAAGCATTTTCTGTCTTCTCTGGAAAAAGGCCTGTACACACCAGTAAAAATCTAGACTAGCCCATTTTCCACATTCCTAATCCTGCAGGAGACAGAAAATTTCCCCACCTCCGTCTCCATCAGCTCCAGGGATCTTTTATCCCAACACACCAATATCCCTCCTGCAAAGCCCACAACATCCAATGCCACCCAATTAGACCTACCAGAGCCCAAACTTCTCACCAGGCCCTCCGACCAAGACTGAATTTTGGTCTCCTGAAGACAAAAAAGGTCCACCCTCTGACTTCTGATCACTGCCTTAATAACCCTTCTCTTGGAGCTGTCATTAGCTCCACGAACATTCCAACTGAGTAGTCGTAGCTTCATTTAACTTCCGTAATCTGGCACCCCCTTACTTGCTCTTCACCATTTTGCTTCTTCCCCCCTTCATAGTTAATGGAGCACTCTAATCTTTTCAGTTCTCTCTCGAATTTAGATTTCTCCAGCAGGGTTTTGCTATGAACTCTTTCCCTTCTCTTACGAATCTTAACTAAGAATTCCATAATATCCTTCTCTAGACCCTCTGTTGAAAATCCCAAGAAATTACTGAACTTGGCCAGATCACTTTTCTCCCAGCTAAGCTCCCCCTCTGCCTTAGTAACTCGTGGCACTATTTGGTCTGAAGCCATCTCCGTTCCCCCATCTTCAGTTCTACTTATGTTGACCTCCACCAAATCCCAGCATTCGACAGTCTCACCCATAGGAGACTTCGTGCCAATGAACATTTGAAGCGGATTTACTCCCTCATCCCGCTCCATTTCAACCCCAGAATGGTCGCAATACTCCTCCACTGGAGTCCGACCGAAAAAAGGAGAAGGAAGAGAAGGGGTCCCAAAGACCAGACAATCTGACTGAAAGAAAATCTTATCATACCTCATCGCTCCCTCAGCCAAGGCGATATCAGTCATCGATCGCTCTTTTTGGATGAACTCAGCCTCTCCTAGCCTTCGCATGTCATCCTTCTCCCATAACAGAGGGTCATCAGAGAGTGGGATCCTCTGTCGGCTTGGGCCACAAATCTGGGCCACACCATATTGTAAACTATTCTCCGCCGTTGGGCTATCTTTGGCACTCATTCCAGCACCCTCCCTGGGCTTCCATATTTTGGACCGTCTTAGGTTCGCCATCTCCTTTGGCCCTAAGTAATCCACAGGAGGGGGGGAGGGTTAATATCCTCAGGCCCACAAGACTTCTCCAAAAGGCCCATCGCTAAAGGCCCATCATGCATTCCTTCCATTCCCTGAAGCCCTAATTCCGACCCACCCATCCCACGAATACAAACCATGGGCTGCCCCGACCCAACTGTCAGCCTCCACGTCCCATCCGCCAGCTGCGACTGATCCTCGAGCCTTAGGCCCCCTTCAACCTCCATCACGCGCTTGCCCTCGCATGACTGAAACTCGCCTTCTTCCTCTTCGGCTGCTGCAAGTGTTTTTCCTTTTTCATCGGCCAGCATCACTCTTAACGTCGGCCTAGTTTCCCACCACAATGTTAAAGAGTAGCACATGTTCTCGACCCAAATGTCCACCATATTAGGGATTCTCTCTTCTTTGATCCTCACCCGAATCCTAGCCCATTGCAACTCCTCCATTCTCTCGGTTTTGACATCGATGTCCAAGAATCCCCCACACCCCTCTCCTATCTTGCAGAGGACATCGCGATCCCATAAGGAGATGGGCAGACCAAATATTCTCACCCATGCCTCTCTCTCCTTCACTTCTTCCATCAAACAACCCGTCCTTTGGCTCCAATTCTCCAGACGTATGCCGAATCCACCGATCGATACTACACCCTCTTTTAGGGCTTTCTCAGCTTCCATTTTCAACTCAAATTCCAATAAGGCCTTGCCGTCTTCCAATTTGGCTAGGCCTAAATTGCCTTTCAGACCCCACAACTTTGACATTTGGGTCCCCCAGTTTCTCAGATCTTCCCCCCTTCCTAGCATTGGGTCCCAAATTCCAACAAGGCAGTGAGCTAACTTTTCCAGACTCACGCCTGATGGCCTCTTGTCAACTTTCACCCGCACCACCTCTTCTCTGTTGCTGCGATTCTGCTTCACCACCTCCGCGAAGGATTTTCCCAGCATGGGACTCCAAACCTCCTCCTTATCTTGCTGTCTCTTCTGCCTATCTGAGTCAAGCTCCATCTCTTGCAACGCCTCCATCAGAAGGGCCCAACCCCCTTTTGTTCCTTTGCCTTTGGGTACGAAAATACAAAATCTTTTCTCTTCCCGATCTGTAACACCCAGGCGTAGGAAACATCCCCCCTTGTTTTCGCCGTGTGTTAAAGAGAAGTTTCTCCCGTTCTCTTGCCAAAATTTCTCCCAATGTCTCGTCCTCGTATCCTTGATGCAAAAGACTAAGCCTTCCATGAGCGGCCCTAAGCTCGCCGGCCCCAATTTGATCCA
>JAJJMI010026716.1:13424-103090 GCA_022059035.1 Vitis rupestris | reverse complement strand
TGTTGTTAAAAATTATATTTTTAATTCATTTTTAAAAACCATTATATATTTTGTAAAACTTATTATTATTTTTTGTTTCTAAATATAGAATAGATTAAATAATTTAATATTAAAGAAAAATGTATAATATATCAAATTATTCAATCAAATGGAAAAAATATAAAGGCAAAATAAGGTTTTTTTTTCTAAAAATATTTTTAAAAAGATCAAAAGAATTAAAATTTCAATAGAAATTTTTTCATCATTTTGGTAAATTTTATATCAAAATCTTAATATTTTTAAAACCATGTTGTAATTTTCTTAATAAAATTTAAATTTGTTTAAATAAATAATGTAAATGAGTGATGAAATTTTTAATTCAATAATTATCTATAATATAATAAGTGTTATTATTAATTCATTATTATTTAATTGAATATAAAAGTTTAAAAGATTTAAATATCTCAAAATGAATGAAATCATTATTATAGTTACAAAAAATAAAAATTTTCATGTAATTTAAAAAAAAAAAATTAATTTATGTCATTGAATAAATGAAAGATAGGTTAGGATAAGAACAAAAAATAAATAATAAATAAAAGTATTAAATATATTTTATTTATTTTCTTAAAACCCACTTAAATATAATTTAAAATACTTCAAATTTGTTAGTATGGAAAAAAAAAACTTGATTTGTGAGAGAGCTCCAAACAAACCCTAACTATCCTTCATTTCAATTATAAATTTGAAATCGGAAAAATACTCTGCAATGATCTTTTATCATAACCCACTTCTCTCCATACATATTTGTAGACCCCATTTTGGGGTGTGCTTTGTGCAAATATTTTTGCTAGGTGGAAGGCTCTTGGAAGACCACGTGTCACCTTGTGGTTAGAATCATGTTAGTGGTTTGAAGAAGCAATGGGAGGTTGACACGTGTTTTAGAATATTATGGGGAGAGTGCATTCTGTTAGAGGACAGTGAGACTGTTAGAGAGGGGTGAGATTTTTTGTTACTATTATAGAGAGGAGAGGCTGGATAGTGGTAGCCTGGAGGGTAAGACATCCAGGGGAGAAAATGAACTTTAAAAAAAAGTGGGAAAAAACGAGAAAGATAGAGAGGGTTGCAAGCTATGGAAAGAAAATGGAGGTTTTTTTAGAGAGAGCATAACGTTTTTTTCGAGGCTATTAAAGAGTGGGAACTCTTTGGGTTGTTGGTTAGAGAGAGTGAGGTCATGAGAGAGAGTAGTGTGTTTTTCACTTGCTAGGAGGAGCGTTTTGGGTACCTTGAGGGGCAAGAGAGCTTGGAAAAGAAGATAACAGGGAAGGAGAGCGGCTGCAGGTGAGTTTGTTGCGAGTTTCTTGCTTTGATTAATATACTTCTCATCTTTTTCCCATTTGTTTGCTCTACATTGCTTGTCAATTTGGGTTGGATAATATGGGTTACATGTTGAACTTTGTTGATTTCTAGATCATTTTTATACTTTGTTGTTCTTGATCTCACTGTTATTCTTATGGTTTGGCGTGGAGCTAGTGGAACTCTGTTTCTCATACATTATGTAAATCTAGCTCAAGGTCTTCTTACCTGTATTAGCCCATGGATGTCACCTGAAATGAGGCTCTATACATTCATGTTTTACTTGATTCCCAGTTTACCCTTCTCTCGGTTTTTTGCTCTGTTTCATTTTCTTCCATTTTTATTCCTCTATTGTTAGTGCGTTTGAGATGCTGAGTATCAGAGTTGCGTCGATCACTTGTTGGGTTAGCTATTTTGGTTGGCATGCTTCCATGAGGCAAAGTTGGAGAATAAATATGGGCTCAAGAGCTTGATACAAGAGCCATTGTCGGACTCACCAACATAGATTACAATATCTGCATTAGCATCATAGTTGGATCATTGGAGACGACGTCTTGTGGTTTGTCAATTATGAAGACAAAGAATATTTGAAATGGTTTTGAGTGTTGTTAATCCTCTTCCGTACAAAATCCAAGTGTGATTCTCATTTTTGGAAACTTAAGCTATGACTTAATCATTGGGATTCTAATTCTACTCGCTTCAATAATCCCATTGCTTGTTCCCAATGCAAACCCCAGATCCAAGAAGCATTTGTTTATGAAATCATCAGAATTATTCTTCAGGGATTAAACACTTAGCAGTCCTTGTTGGAATACTGAATTGAGGATTAAATATTGAATTTAATGGAGTCAAATTGTGCCTTGTGACTGGGGGAGGGTTGCTAAAGCTCTATAAAGATCATTTGTGATATGCGCACACTTCAGAAGACAGTTGGGTTAGGTACTTGTAGATCCCTTTGAGGAAATCAGAGCTGGACACATTGAATCCTGTCTGTTTTTCTAAATCCCCATCTGCATTTTCGCTAGCCCCGATCTCTTAATTCCCGTGGACGGGCAGATTTGGAAGCAAGCTACCCAAAGCTTCTTGTGACTTGGATTACTTTGAACATGTTGGGACTTGGTTACCGGTGAAAGAGAAATTTAAATGAGTATTAAGCATCCTGAAGCATATTCAAGATTGTCTAAAGGACCTTTGATCAATCTACAAGATCGATATTTGAACGACATCATGGAAGAGAGATGGAGGAGGAACTCCACTCCTTTGCAAGTCGAGATGAAAAACCCTACTCCTCTTATGGCTGAAGGAAAGAAGATGGAATATGATAAGACCCCCTCTCATGAGAAAACAGTAGGAGACTGATCCCAACAAGCTATTTCAATTTGGAGTCATTGTTTTTGCCCATCTGTCTCACAGCTTCATTGCTGATCTTTTCTCTAATATTACCATCATTACACCCCCCCACTTACATCCTCATTCTACAAATCACCATTATCTCGCATGCGTGAAATGTTATTTTGCATAGCCACCTTCATCACACCACCCTTCCACTCTTCATGTCCACCATACCCATCACTATTAATGCTTACCACTTCCTTATCTTCCATGTCCACTAAACTCGTTTCTCACTAACCTCTACCACCGATGCTACTAATCCCATGCCCACATCCTCCTACACCATTGATTACTACTCAAGAAGAGCATATTTTAGATAATAATTCTCATGAGTTTCACGTCTTTTGAGTAGTAATTATGCCTAAAACACTCAATTAACATGTTGTTGCCCTTGCAAGAGTTACTAAGAAGTTTTATGAAGTTTTGGAGTCATTTCAAGGTATGTTTTTTATAAATTGGTGACAAAAGAAATGAATCAAATTGAAGAAAAAAATAAAGTTGATGATGATCCAAATGCATAATGAAAGAAGCAATGCAATCGGTTTGGATTGGGATTTGGAGCTAAATTGAAGGTGGTAGAGGTGGATTAAAAATGAAGAAATGAGAGAAATTGCAAAAAGGAGTCGAAAAAGCATGTTTTTCAATTTCGCATGACCATGCGAAATTTTCGCATAGTCATGCAAAATGAAACAGAATGGGTGTTGGTTGCAGCATACTAAGGGAAAAGTGAAAAGCAATTTCGCATGACCATGCGAAAATTTCGCACGGTCATGTGAAACGCTTTAGAAAGACAAAAATAAAGCTGATGGATTTTTCACTTCACACCATCATGCGAAATTGCTGAGGCTCATGCGAAAATGTATTTTCTCAAGATTCCTTGATCAAGAAGCCTCCGAAAGACCTCTTAGATGATGCCAAGTGTCCACTTGACCTTGGCTTATAAATGAAAACGTGACTGACTCATTTAAGATTTTTGATACATTTTCTAATTGTAGAACTTTTCAGATTCCTTTTCTCTATATAATTCTCTACTTGCCTTTATTTTCTCTCATTTTCTCGGTAGCCAAACATGTCTTGTGAGATTAAATCTCCAAGCATGAGTGGCTAAATCTCATTTTTCTCAGAGGAAGGAAGATCTAGAGGCAAGATCTATGGTGAATTAGAGAATTGAGCTTGATTTGCAAAGGTAATTTGATCCAATTGATTGATTAATTGAAATTTGGGAATTTTTCTTTTCAAATTATCTTGGATGATGACTATAATGCAAGCTAGGTAGATTCATCAAATTCTTAATGCTAGATTTGATGAGATTGAATAATTGCACTGTGTGAATCATCGGAAGATAATTTAAGATGAATTGAATATATGATTCAAATTGATCTCTTGGATTAGATTACCTAATTTGAAGAGAAATTAGATCTAGACTTAAAGCTAAATCAAAAATGGGTTTAGATGAAAATTTAGGTTTTCAATCTAACTTGATGAAAATTAGATCTCAACACCTATTTACCATGGAAATTGCTTTCTAGAAAATCCTAACTTCGAGAATCTCACATGTTATTAATTTTCTTCTATTTTACACTTCATTTTCCTTTCAATTTGAATACATTGTTATTTTGAGATTTTATCATGCAATTTCAAGTCAATTTCACTTGATCACAATCATTTTTTATCATCTCATTCAAGTCTTAATTATCGAGAATAATCCATCCTTGTGGATGATACCTAAATACCACTATACTATAGTAGTTTGTACTAAAACCATTTTTTGATTGAATACAAATTGCTATAGAATAGTGAATTAGGTTATAAATTTTATTTTGATCCAACAAACGACAAAATCCGAGCGATCAACCATTCATACCCATCTTTCATGCCTATAAGCCTACTTCTCTCACTACCACCCTCTCACTCATTCTACTTCCACACCATTTTTCCTCACCGTTCACTCCACTTAAACTCTCTTTCATTCTCTCTCATACGCATGCAACCCGCATGCAAGCTTATTTTCCATCTTTGCCTTCAACATATTCACCAAATTCATCACCATACCCTCCATTTTCATTTATTGTGCGTCGTTGCCCAGCTTTCATTCCTCCTCAGATCTACCTACCAAAGTGCCAGTTCTTCAAAAGGATTTATAACCCAAAAGATATATGGGGGGTCGACATTCACCTAGCTGTTCATTCGGCTCCTCGCCATGAAAGGGATGCACATTTTAATGTTGGGTCTTGATGCTGCCGGCTATGGAATATAAGAAAATTAGCTTCATCGTGCGGGATTTCAGGGTCAAGAGATTGAGTTGTCAAGGCCAGTGATTAGTTGCACAGGATACCGGATGAAGATGAGTCTGACTTGGATTTGGCATGAAAAATGCCAGATCTTATCTGGGCAATTATTGAAAAACATTCAACGGTTGACGCATTGGAAAGAGTGGGTTGGGTTTGTTCTTTATGGGACAAGATGCTCATCTCAGGATTGCGTTCAAGAGAAAATGACGATCACGTTGGAGTTGGAATTCATCATGAACAGCTTTAAAACAATTAATGGACATGGGATTAATGTCCACGTTACTGATGGAGCATGCGTCATTATCCAATTTGTCACGAATATTATAATTCATGGTCTTCACATCCATGACTGCAAGCCCGATGGAATGCCATGTTGAGAAGCTCACCAAGTCATCTTGGGTGGAGGACAATGGTCGATGACGATGCCAGGCCAATTTTTAGTTCTAACCATATGTGGGTCGATCATAATTTACTCTCTAACTATGATGATGCTGTCATGGGTTCAATTGCTAGTACCATTCCCAATCACCGACACCAGCACCTTCACTCGTCTTCTCATTTTCAGGCCATAGCTACCATGAGACCATGGCACAACCGGCGGCACTAGTGACATCGACATTGAAGGACGATCTGGACATAGTGATTCCTACCATCAAGAACCTGGGTTTTTTTCGAGAATGTGAGAGAGCCATGGCCCATGCTTTGTCTCATCAGTGGTAGGCGGGATCAAGGCAGTTGGATGTTTCCTCGGGGTTTGAACTAGATAAAAGCAATTGGGGTTGGAATTGGTTGGAAAGATGGATGGTTGTCCGTCCATGGGAGAATCGGTTTCTTGACATAAATTTGAGAGATGGAATGATGATTCGTGAGAATGGATTGATTGAGGGAAAGAATGGCTCCAAGACCCAATCAAAATCTACTGGAAAGAAACCCATCTCTTTAAATCTTTCAAATCATAAAAAAAAAGGTCTGCTTTAGATCTCCTAGTGGCAGCAGCTATTTAATGTCTCAAGTTGATAACCATAGAGAAGATCCTTCAAATGCCAAAGACCATCACCGACAGCATAAGGTGTGCGAGATGCATAGCAAATCCACCCAAGCCTATGTGGGAAAACGGATGCAAAGGTTCTGCCAGCAGTGCAACCGATTTCACCTACTTTCAGAGTTTGATGAGGGAAAGAGAAGCTATAGGAGAAAACACTGACTACATGGTGTACCATATGCATGGCCACCTTTGGGCCACGGACCATCTTCTATTTCATCATCTTTGACTTTGAAAATAATTTTCCAAATCCCATTTTGTAAATAATTTCCCAGATTTCAATTTTTAAATAATTCCAACTCCACAATATTTCATCTTAGAATTTTTAAGCCCCAAGAGTCCCATTTTTTTAATAAAATTTGCTACCATTTTCTTTGGCAAACAATTTTCATATCTTCTTTGATTTTTTTAAAATGTTTCAAAATAAATATGAATTTAATTTTGTAATTGCAAATGATGAAATTTATAGAATTGATTTATGCAAAATAAATTGGGTTTTGGTGGGGGCCAACATATGTGATTTTCTCATTGATTGATTGATTGATTGATTGCTATACATGATTGACTTATTCCACTCTATGACACACATGTGATTATTCTATGTTTGTTTACTAACCTTTGTTTTGCATGAAGCAAATCAGCTCATCATTCATGAGGTACACTCTTTGCCTCTCTTGTTCATTCGATTATTTTGTTTTGATTGATATTAATTCGATATCTATATTTGATCAATCAATTGTCGTACTTGCTTTATCTCATTAGTATAGACCCGTTTTTAGGGACTTAGAGGGGTGCTACGGTCTTTACCGTATCTTCCCAAGTAACCTGACCCCCGAGCCCATATTTGGGTTTTCACATACTGTCTTTTCCAAACAAACACTTAGGGTTTTCTTTCTTATTTTGTTTACCTTTTAAAAATAAAACAAAAATAAGTGGCAACTCCAAGTCATTTTCTAAACAATAAATTATTTTTTCAAATAAAAATTGAGTTCGTCATCGAGTGGAAGCACATGAACAGAAATACAGGGTCCACAATATTATAAATAAACCATAATCAATGGTTGAAACTCATAAACATCATATTGGTGGGATACTTTGTCAAATAGGACGAAGGATGAAGGATGAAGTAATTGTGCCGGACACCAAATTGTTGTGCCTGGGAAGAATGCCTAGTTGAGAGGTTTTTTACAAAATTAACCTTTTCCTTTATAGTTTCTTAATATCAATTTTATGATTGAATTTGAATATAAAATTAAAATGAAGTATTGAAATCCCCGTTGAAATAGTTGATGAAATAAAAATTGAAGGTAAATGCAAACATTAAATTTTTAATTGTTTTTTCAGTTTGTGATGGTAATTTCAAGAATGATTTCCGTTATGTCAAATACTAAAAATCCTAACCAAATGAAAAGATTAAATTCTCATTTAAGTTGATTATGAGGATCAAAAAAATTAAATTACCTTTTACGTTTGTGATTGTAATTTTAGGAACGATTTCTGTTAAGTAATTAAAATACTAACTAAATAAAAAAATTTAATTAAAATCCTAATTAAATAAAAAGATTAAAAACTAAATGAAAAGATTAAATTCCCATTTAAGTTGATTATTAGCATTGAAAATATTAAATTTTGAATTATCTTTTAGGTTTATAATTATAATTTCAAGAAGTACTCCATTACATCAAGTAATTAAAACCTTAACTAAATGAAAAAATTAAATTCCAATTTAAGTTGATTATTAATAAGGGTGTTTTCAAAAATAAAAAAGTGAAAACTACCTCATGCTTTTATATTAACAAAAACAAAAATGATTTCTTATATTTGATTTTTAAAAATTAAATATAAATAATTAAAAAAATTATGTATTTTTAAATTATTTAATTTTAATATAAAAATTAAAATAACTAAAAATAAACTTGAACTAGATATAAAAACAGCTTATTAATTATAAATCTTTTTTTTTTATTTTTTTATTACTTCTTCATTTCTTTCCTTTTTTTTTCACTTCTTTCTTTCCCTTAAAATGGGCCTTTCTCTACAGTGGAACCCATGGCCGCCAGACGGCACAAGCCTCCCCCATCATTGCCATTGCTGCATTGACCTGCCCTCCCACTTGCTCATCGCTTTGCTGCCAATCCACGTGCTCATGGCGTCGTCGCTGCCGCCCTCCGCCATGTCATCTCCACTCTCACAGCCGAACCAGCTCCATTCACACCCCATTCCGATCACAACACCACCGCCCACAATGCACCACCTGTTGTTCTAAGGGTATTTAAAAAAGGAGGACTAGCCGAAAAACACATAAGCAAAGAACAGAATGAGTAACTGAAAACTTATCGTTGATAGGATGAGGCGTTGCACTAGAGTGCCAGTAGTCACGATTTTGGACCCATAGGGTAAGGAAAGTGGGTTAGATAATATACCCACTAAAGGGTTACTATCTTTCCGTGGGCAAGTTAAAACACTTAGAACACAACTTCACATTTACACTCTTCCTACACCACCACCCCTCCTTCACCACTAATGCCTACGGCCACAACTCCATGCAGGTGGCCAGATCAATGCTAAGATATCACTGCCAATATTTTAGGTACGAGTTACTTGTCTTTACTATTATATTGTGAGACATTCCGTACAGGTTTAAAGTAAAATACCATATGGATTTAGGAAACCTATAATTTTGGAAATCAAATATACAGGAGAATATATCTTATGTATACAGATAATTATGTTTTGGACCTAATTGGACCCAAAAATTAAGTTTTGGTCCATATAAGTTCACCATTTAAGCCCAAGACCTAGAGAAAGCGTGAAAATTGAGAAGAAGGATATGAATTTTTTATCTTTCTAAAAATTACATTTATTGACTATGAAAAAAAAAGAGTAGAAAAATATTAATTTAAATTTATTTCTTTTGTAAACCTCAATAAAATTTAATTTAATTTAGTGATTTGGAAAAAAATACACCATTTTCCAAAAAGATAAAAATAAATTATTATTATTATTATTATTATTATTATTATTATTTAAAAATCAATCATCTTAGAAAATATATATTTTTAAAACTATGTATGTAAAAAATAACTAAAAGTATGTCAAAATTATTTTTTTAAAATGATATATTTTTAGAATATATTTTTTAAAAAATTAGTTTTTTAAAAATAATACATTTTCAAAATAATTATTAAAAAAAATTAAGATAAAAAAGTTTATTAAACATTGTGGTAGAAAACAGTCAAAATAGTTTTGAAGGGTATATTGGTCTTTTCATATTTTATATCTTTCTCATCAATTATGCAACTTTTATGGACCAAATCTTAATTTTTGGGTCCAACTGGATTAAAACACAATTGTCCCTGTCTAAAAAGGCAGGAAGCATACAAAATTGGTGGAACTATAGACATAAAATGGAAAAACAAAGCAAAGGAATGGAGATACTGATAAGGAAAGAATGGTGGAAAGAGGAAGGATTAGAGAATTAAAGGGATATTAATGGCAAAGTATATGGTGGCAGATACGCATATTCAATCAAAGTTGTGCTATGAAAAGGTTGGTGTTTTGGGGTTTCGGAAGAGAAGCTTGCTAGGTTCTGAGTTGGTTGTTGCCTCCCCTCTCCCTCTTTGTTTTATCCATTGATAGTTCTAATTACCTCAGTTAATTTCTTCTTTGGCATTGAATGAGATATGGGTGGATCTTCATCTTCTTCTTCTGTTGTTGTCCTTCCTCTTTCTTTGGCTTTCTTCTTAGCCATTTTCTTGGAAAGATCAGTGGGTGTTGTTTCAGGTTTGGAGTACTCTAAGGACAAGCAACCAAGTGGCTTGACACTTGAAAGGATTCAAAAGCACTTGAACAAGATCAATAAGCCTGCTGTCAAGACCATTGAGGTATGTTGTGATATTTGAAATGAGATAGAAGTATGGTCAACTTCTCTTAACATGCCTTAAATAAAGTGGATAAATATATTCATGGGAGGGAGCCACTTGAACGAGTGTTGTGAGTGATAGTGATTGTGAAATTTGTCATTAGATAAGAATTAAAATTTTCTAACATTATATGTGTACAATCTCACTTCTCTTTGAAAAAAAAAAAAAAACAAACAAACATGTTTTACAGTCAGAAGGGCTTATCGGGTTAGAGTGGACAGATGGAATCGGTCATTAAATATTATTTTCTCATCTTTCAGTTAAATTTCTTATGGGGTTTCTTTAATTATTTGTAGAAGATGATGATGTTTTCTTGGTTTTGTATTCTTCATTGATTTGTCAGAGCCCAGATGGAGATATAATAGATTGCATTGATAAATGGAAACAACCTGCTTTTGATCATCCTCTTCTCAAGAATCATAAGCTTCAGGTACACAAAGTCTATTCCAAAAGTTTCTCCGGATAGTATACAAACATTCTATGATATTACAACGTCTATTTGAACAACAAATATTTTGTCAATGGAGTAAATCGGAGAAACTGTTCTATTTTGATTTTTAATTAATTTTTATTATGCGATGAATTTAATCAGTTGGTTCCTCCGGAGATGCCAAGAGTGAGGAGAATGAAAGAAGAGGAAGTGAAGAGAGAGAACCATATTTCAAGTAGGAAGAATGAAGAAAGGATGGTGATTAGTGGGAAAGGTGCATGGCAAGTGTGGCATCAAAATAGGACAAGGTGCCCCAAGGGCACAGTGCCTATCAGGAGGACCACAGTGGATGATGTGTTGAGGGCCCAATCTCTCCATGATTTTGGGAAGAAACAACCAAGAATGGCTCTTGCTAGGCACACCGTTGCTCCTGATGATATCCGTAACAATGACCACGAGGTTTGTCTCATCTTCAATATCTTTCCCTTTTCTCGTCAACCAGGATTTTTGCTGCTTCATTTTTAGAAACAATTAATATTGCTTTTAATTATTTTTCAAGAGGAATTACAATTTCTTTTGCTGATAAAGATAATGGTATATATTTTAATTCTTTTACAAAATCGACATCATTTAGCATGACTTTTATTTTTTTTTTAAATAAAAATATTTTTTTTCTTGTTTTAAATAAAAAAAAAAAAGAATGATTTTATTAAATACCCATTAGGCAATGATGATTTTGAGTTGGGTACTTCAATAAAAAAAATCATATTTATTTGAATAAATTCCACATTAATTCTGTTTAAAAAAGTGGTAAAATTCTTATAGATAGCCTATTTGGAGTGAATAATAATAATATTATTATTTTTTAATTCTATAAACTTAATATCATTAGAATATCTTCCAATATCTTTCTTAAGGTGCTATGAAATTAATTTAATTGCTAGATAATATTTTGCAATGAAAAATAGTGCATTGCGAATGACAGTATGCGTACGCGAGCTCGCAATCACCGGAAGGGGTGCACGGAGCATCTGCAGAAATAAGCGTGTGGAACCCATCCGTACAAGATGGTGAGATGAGCATCTCCCAGATTTGGGTTGTTGCCGGATCAGTCAGTGGCTCAGGTCTCAACACCATAGAAGCAGGATGGCAGGTACGCTGTTTCATCTTTTTCTAATTATAATCAATTATTTATTATTTAATAATAATAACCCCTTATCCTTTATATTATACGACACGTACTTAGGTCCACCCACATCTGTATGGTGATAGGAGCACCAGATTCTTCGCTTATTGGACGGTCAGATCTCTTTCTAACAAGACAGAAGCCAAACATGTTGCAGATGCATTATTTAGTATATTAAAATGATTTTTAACCCAAGTTTACAACATGGTGACAGGCCGATGGATATAAATCAACAGGGTGTTATAACATTCTCTGTCCAGGATTCGTGCAGGTGGACAAAAATATAGTTGTGGGCTCGGCCATTGCTCCGGTCTCCACCATCGCTGGCACGCTATACGAAACTAATATTTTCATATGGAAGGTTTGTCATTCTTCATCAGATAGATTTGTTTGACTTTGATAATGTTGTATATATTTTTTGGAGAAGTGAAAATAATGGATTGAAAATAAATGAAAATTTTAGGATCCAAAGACGGAAAATTGGTGGCTGGGGTACGGGAACAACACTGCAGTGGGATATTGGCCATCAAACCTGTTCACACACTTAGCATCGAAGGCGACGCAGGTGGAGTGGGGTGGGGAGGTGGTGAATACCAAGCCCAACGGCGCCCATACTTCCACCCAAATGGGCTCCGGACGCTTCGCTGAGGAGGGCTATGGGAATGGCAGCTATTTCCGAAACGTGGGACTTGTCGATATAAATAACAACATCAACTCACCCCAAGACATATCCGCCTTTGCCGATGATAGCAATTGCTACAGCATAAATCTTCTCAACAATAATGATTGGGGCACTCACTTCTACTATGGGGGACCTGGATTTAATCCCAACTGCCCTTAGATCCTCACAGTTAAATCTTTCTATTTTCTTTCCAAACTTTACCATTCTGCTATTTTCAATCCTCTTAGTTTGTTTTCTCCTGGATGCAGTTAATTGAAATTGAATGAAGCTCTACAACCTTGCATAAACAGAACTGGAGTGGAAATAGGAATATTCATATTCTAGAGAGTAATCTCTTTTATATTTAGTTGATTGATGAATAATAAAGCTTCCCGGTTGCTTTTTGAAATGCTCCAAGATCTAGATTGGTTGTTTCACTAGCCAAATTTGTCGCCTTAAGTCATAAATGGAACTACGAATACGTTTCTCACAGCACAAGACCCTTGACAAAGGACCTTTTTGTTTCTTCTCTTTGTGGTTTTCAGGGAAAGAGAAGCTAAAATATCTTTAAAATTGTCATAAGAGAGTTTTTTCACTAAGAGATAATTAAAAAAAAAATATTTTTATTTTTATATTTAATAGTGACAATTTTTGGGTAGTTTTAAAACTCCTTGCTCCCCCATTTTCTTATTTATTTGGGTTGGATCGGGTCAACCCACTTGGGCACCCAAACCCAACTCCAACATCTCCTACTTGCACAAGATGGGTTGAACTAGCCTGATCACTTATCCAAGTCCATTCTATTTCATTTTTGAAGGTCATTCTTATAGACAAATGAGTTGTGTGACTATGCGAGCATAACTGTAATTTGGGAGCTATAAACTTATGCACTTGTTAGGGAAACACAGTAGCTCAACCCCAAAAAATTATAAGTGAACAATAATAATCATGTCTGTACTCAGGACTTATTTAGTTACATTTTAATGTATACACTTAATCCCTCAAAGTTGTATGCCATCCAACATTATAAATGCACTCATAATTATATCTGCTACAAAAGCAATATTACTAGTCAACCATGAACACATCTTTATCAATGTAACTCAAAAAAGTCTTTCTTATGAGCTCATGCCTTTTAGATCCAAATTAACTGCTTGCCCAATATGTTCCATAAAAATAAATTATTTCATTTCCATTGGAAACATACCAAAGTAAACATAAATTTGTCACCTCAAAACATAGTCAAAAGTACAAAGAGTACAATATGGGCTATTATAATTGTAATAAGCCCTAAGGAACTCACACAATGAGAATGCAAGGATTAATCACTCACTTTCCTCATTAGTCACACTCAAACACATGTAGTATGAAAGACATGCTATGGTGGTTTCTCTTCACTTAGAGAGTGTAGGTCAAACTACCACCATACAGACCTCAACTAAGAGCTTCACACCAACAGCTTGTTTGAGTTTTGTATTTATGGTTCTCCTTAAACCTTTTATATTAAAATTGAAGTCCAGTTCAAACAGGCAAATGTAATTGTGGGCGATTACATTCGATCAAGATGTCATTTATTATAGACCTCATCTTGATACTTAATCAAGGCGACACTCATCATCTCTTGTACACTTTTCACTCATTTATCAGCATTAGTATACTAGGTCTCATCCCAACTCATAAACATATTGTTTGGGGCGGTTGCTCGTGTGAGAGAGCCAACCTCCGCCTGTTGACATACTTATACATGTAAATACCAATTACATATTCAATTATATGAATAAAAAATATTCATATCATTTATCATGTATAAAGTATCTTATATCCAATCAATTATGATCCATGACATATGATCCACATAGATCATAACCTACGCAATCCCAATAACTTTACATGTACAGAAATCATGTTTCTTAGAATGGATTTTATGTCAATGGGATTGCAATCTTGCATATTAAATCATTTAAGGATATTCTTAATATAGTGCTCTTGTAAAAGAGTCACTAGTTTGTGAGAATGATTACTATGGATCTTTACTCCAAGAATGTAAAATGCTTCTCCCATATCTTTCATCTCAAAAGTAGATGACGACTATTTTTAAATGGTTTATACAAACTCTAAATCATTTCCAGCTATAAGTATATCATCCATGTATAAAGATAATAACATATATTTATCTTTATTTCGCTTAATATAAACACAATGGTCCTCATCAATCATTGTGAAAACATACGAAGTTATTGCATAATGAAATCTTAAGTACCATTGCCTGGACAGTTTTTTTAAGGTCATAAATCAACCAATTTAACTTGCACACTTTGTGCTATTGGCCTTGGATAATGAAATCCACTAATTGTTCCATATAGATTTCTTCAATCAACTCTTCATTAAGAAAAGTTGTCTTATCATCCATTTGGTGTAGCTCTAAATCTATATGAGCTACTATAGCTAGAATGAGGTGAATTGAGGCAAACCTAACTACTGGATAGATAGTTTCCTCATTGTCTATACCCTCTTGTTGGGTATACCCTTTAGCCACTAATCGAGCTTTATAATTTTCAATGGATCCATCTGTCTTTCATTTTATTTTAAGAACCCATTTGTTCCTAATAGCTTTTCAATCTGAAGGTAGATCAATCAAGTCCTAGACTTGGTTCTTTCACATCCACTCCAATTCTTCCATTGTTTTTCTCTATTCATCCTTAGTTGGACAAGTAAAAGTCTCTTGAACTAACTTAGGCTCAACATCATCATATTGAGTGACAATATGAACTTCCCCTTCAATCTTAAGTCGTCGTCGAGGAATAATTTATTGAGAATTGTTTCTCAACATCGACTCTTTTATTGTACTTGCTACAAGTACTGGTTTACTCCCACTCAATTCAAGTATCAATTGCAATTCGGGTATGGATCTTATGTCAGGATCCATCATTTCATAAATACGAAAATCCCTATCAAACTCACCCGTATGTGGGAAATCATCCTCTAAGAAAAATGTTATCTCATGATTCTAATTCAGTTATTGTTCCATCTTCATGCTCACCTATGAACACATACCCTTTGAAGTGTTCACTATATCTTATAAAGATACATTTCCTTCCTTTATGACCTAATTTTCCATATTTATGGGAAGGATTGTGAACATAAGCCATTGACCTCCAAGGTCACAAATTGCTAGGATTAGGCTTTTGGTTATTCCATAACTCATATGGAGTAGATGAAACAAACTTTGAGCATACTTGGTTAAGTACATGAGAAATAGTCAACAATGCATCTCCCCAATATGAAATAGGAGGATTGGATTGAGCCACCATTGATCTAACCATTTGTAACAACATTCTATTCCTCCTCTTAGCAACAACATTTTGTCGTGGAGTCCTTGGAATAGTCTATTGTGTACCAATACCCTTTTCATCACATTAATCTTTAAATTGTTTTGATAGATATTCTCTACCCCAGTTTATTCTTTATGTTTTAATCCTTTTGTCTAATTGATTCTCTACTAAATTAATGTAGCATTTGAAACAATCTAATATTTCTGACTTATGAGAAATCAGATAAACATGATTGTAATGAGTAAAGTCATCTATAAATGTGATGAAGTACAAGGCCTCATGTCGTGCTTTAACACATATAGGATCATAGATGTAAAAAATGGATCAATTGCAATGATGTTTTAGTTCTAGTTCCTTTTCCGAATGGTTTCCTTATATTTTTATTATATAGATAATATTCACAAGTTGGCATATCAATTTTAGTGAATTGACTAAGAAGATTTTCTCTAGATCGTCTTTCCATTCTTTTTTGTCCAATTGCCCAAGTTTAGCAGGCCATATGATCACATTATCACATGCATTTATAGAAGCAGTCATTAACGAATAATAACTATTATAAGTATTAGACAACACATAGTTATCAATGTTAAGAATCATAAATCCATTTAAAATAAATCCAGAACCAAAGTATGTTGTTCCTAAATACAACTCCATTACTGAATCATGGAAATTCAAATTGAAACCTAAATCAAGAAGGACTAACACAAAGACCAAATTTCGTCGAATATCCAGAGCATAAAGAACATCATGTAGGAATAGGGTACGTCCTCTACGCATCTCCAATTTACACGTTCCAATACCCTTGACCTCAACTTTAAAGTTGTTTCCTACATAGATTCATTTTGTACCGAAACTAATTTGTCGAAACTTTACATATGCTCCTTGGTCTCTAGCTATATGGTTAATGGGAACTAAGTCTAGTTTGACTCAGTGTACTCATCAGTAAAGTGACCTTAGTTGCCATAATTACAGAATTTGAACTTGCTCTTATCTTTCTTAGCATGCTTAAACTTCTTGCGTGTCTTGATTTTTTCTTTATTTGAAGTATCATCAAATCCCTTATTCTTCTTAAAGAATTTTCTATTACGCTTAAAGTCGAAAGTTTTTGTGAGAACTGGATTCAACTACATGGGCTTGTTCACTAGGCCTAGCAACCATAAGTCGCTTGACTTCCAATTCAAGATGGCAAACTATATCATCAAAGGTTTTGGCACTCTTATCATGTGTCCTATTCACCACCATATATGTTCACAACTCTTTGGTAGAGATTTGATGACTGCCTCAACTTGTTGCTTATCAGTGAAGACATGTCCGATGTCTTAAGCCCTCTTATCATTCTTTTCATCTCCCTGAAATGTTGTTTCATTGTATGGTTCGATCACATTTTGTAATTTCAAATTTCAGTACAACTTTTCTCAGCTTAGTAGCTGAAAGTTCACCATACTTTTCCGTTATAGCTTGCCATATTTCATCATACTTAATTAAGAGATCAATTTGCATACAATTTAACAATGTAATGCAAGTTAAAGAACTTTTTTTCTTCTAGGCCATAGAAGCCTCTTGATCTCTTCTATGTTGTGCAGAGTTTCCTTGTTTAAGTTCTCATATGACATGATTCAGTGTTTCAAGAGCCTCTTACTCTACAAGGATATACTGAACTTTACGATGCCAAACCTCGTAGTTATCGCCATTTAGTTTCTCATCCTTGTTTAATTCTGCTATGATGTTCCTAGTTGTAGTTAACATATTCAACTACTTAAAGATTTTGCACAATCTTATTAATTGGTACTTTTATGGATATTGATACTTTTACTTGCCCTAATCATCTTTTAATATGTAATAACCTTAAATTGCAATAGAAACAAAAGTTGACTATGTTCCTAATCAACTCTTATATACAATTTTAATTATTACAAATTAGAAATAATCTATGCAAGTATTTCTAATTTTAGGCAAGAAATTACTTAATTTTTTTTAGCATAAAACCTCCCACTCCATAAAAAAAAAAAATTATACAACTAGCATGTATCAATAACATATACAAAATAATTGAAGACATACATGCGCATAAAAGACATACTTATTTATCAAACGATAAATATTCATGTCATATCTTGCATATAAGATATTTAAATTACATGTATAAAGCATAAAAAAGTAACATGCAGAAAAAGAACTAATCTTCTCTCTTAAAGCTAAAAGGAACAACAATATTAGGATAATACACAATGTCTTCCATAACTCTAGATGTTGTTTTTAATAACCATAGTCTTTTATGAAAAAAAAAAAAAACATCTAACCTAGTTGTTAGAGTATAATAGTCTTATAGCTATGGTCAAGGGATCAAGCCTCTTCATGGGCAATTCCTTCTCCCTTCTTATTTTTTTACTGAGTAACGAATACTCATATTTAAGAACGAGGGCATCAAAGCTCGAACTTAGGTATCAAGTGAGCATGAGAAAGGTTCTAACCAACAATACTAATTAAACTTTGATGTTAATAAGTAGATTTTGTATTACTATTACTTTTTTTTAAAAAATAATCCCAAAAAAAATTCCACTTTATTTGTGTTGGAGAAAGGCTTTTCTGGAACCATAACCAAAAATCGTGGCTCTTGTCTTTTCCCATTTTTTATTATTGTCCATTTGAATTTCGTCCAAGACTCTTGGAGTGGGTACACTTTGCATCTATTTTTTCTCGGTCTTATTTATTTGTTCATTTATTTTCTTTCTTCTAGAACAATATCCAAAATCATATATATTATCCCAAATTTTTTGTTTATTTATTTATTTTTTTAGAATAGAGTCAAACAAAAAAAATATTTTTAAATTCAAAAATTGTGTTTTTCTGGAACCATAATCAGAAAACATTTCTTCCTCTACTTAAATTCTTTTTTTCAAAGAAAATTAAAACGTTCTTCTTCTTTTGAAACAGAGAAAAAAAAAAAAAAAAACTAGAAAACAACTTAATAGGGCTTTGATACCAATGATGAATAATAAGGCTTCCTGGTTACCTTATGAAATGCTTCAAGATCTAGATTGGTTGTTTCACTAGTCAAATTTGTCGCCTCAAGTCATGAATGAAACTACGACTACGAGAACCATTCGTTTCTCATAACACAAGAGCCTTGACCTTCGTTTCACAGAGAAAACTAGGAATAAATTCAAGAGAGGACCTTTTTGTTTTTTTAGAAGAATTATATTCTTACTCTTTTGTTTCTTGGAGAGAAGAAAACATATTTCTTCTCTTTATGGTTTTCAGGGAGAGAAAATCCAAAAAATCTCTCTCTGGTTTTTCAAGGAAAGAATTGTTACCGAGAGAGTTTTTTTCACTCAGAGAGAGAGAGATTGAAAATAACTTTTATTTTTAATCGTGATAGTTTCTAGGTGGTTTTAAAACTCCCAAAAACCGCTTCCCCATTTTCTCATTTATTTGGGTTGGGTTGGGTTAGCCCACTTGGGCACCCAAACCTAACTCCAACATTGATGATAACACAAATATTTGTTATTTAAGGCCTTTTAAGTACTATTCTGCTTTCATGAAACGTTTGGGGATTTGTTTAGTGCTAAACATCAAATTAGGATTTGAGATGGAAAATTGGAATTTTTTAGCAACATAAAATCAAAATTTGGAGGCAAGAATCATAATATTTTTTGAAAGAGGAAACACAATTTTTCAAAAAGAAAAGAAGAATATTTTTTTTAAGGAAACAAAATAGGAGATCTCTGGAAAAGGTCTCTCTCTAAAGCCTATGGTCAGGCCCCACTCTTTTACATGCACAGTGGCACCCATGGCCACTAGACCCCAGAAGCCTCCCCCACCATTGCCCCTTCATTGACCTACCCACCCTCTTGCTCATCACTTTGAATCAAGGTGCTCATGGCGTCGTCGCAGCTACCCTCCACCATGTCATCTCCACTCTCACTACTGAACTAGCTCCATTCACACCCTATTCCTATCACAACCCCACTGCCCACATCTATGCACCACCCCTCGTTCACCACTAATGCCTACGTCCACAACTCCAAAGGCCATTAGTTATATTATTTTAGTAGTAGTTGTTGTATAGTGCCATGACATTTTTCTGGTAATGCTATGGTATCGAAATCTCCTTTTCGGTACCATACCCACAAATTTGGACCAATAGCAATAGGCCACATGTGAGGTGAATAATTTTTTTTTTTTTAAAAAAACCTTATGCTATAGGCAAGGATGAAAATATCAGTAATCACGGATATATCGGTACTTCGATTTTACGGATATATCGGCAGATATTTTGGAAAAAATATCGGTAGGCTTAAAATTGTTAAAAACTCATGGAAATGTAAGGAAAACCTCATAATAATATAATTAGAAGTATAATAGACATTTTAAATTTCTTTTATTGAAAAATTTGATATACATATGATAAAATTTACGATATTAGATGTAATTATATCATGTCGATCTATAAGAAATGTTAATTTTGTAATTGTGCTCATTATAAAGTCACATAAAATACTTCATTTCATTAAATATAAATAATTTGTACACATTACATTGCAATGTCCCTTTAGTACCAAAATGAGGATCGATGTGGTTCAATGGGATTGATAGATGAAGGAGCCCCGACTTGCTGTTGGAGACAATATTGGTACGAACTCAATGAGCCTCGATAATATTGGTTAAAAATTCTAACATGCCATGCATATATCTCTTGAGTCCTGCCCACTGACTCTACATGGATAGGATACTCAAAGTTCACCCATGTGTTAATGCCAAATCCTCCTTCCATCTGATATGGAACTTGGTATGGCATTTTTCTGGAAGGGAAATAACGCGACATACCGTACTCTTCATCTGTTGAACTTGAAGGTTGACCGTAACTCATCACATGAGGAGGGTAGACGTTAGCCTCATTTGAGGAGTCACTAAATTGAGTCCCTATACTCATAGATTCAAAACTCCCTGAAAGTAACTCCTCGTTATATGGTTCCATCATTCGTTCTCTTCCTCTATAAGGCTTCCCAATAACTCCTATGCCTGGACCAGCTCTTCTAGAGCCATAGTCTTCATCCTATGTGTAGTGTGTGAAATCATTTTCACAGGTAAATTGGCTGATTGGATATTGACTATGTTGATGTTCATTAATATCTCATCCCGCATTATCACCTCCATCATCAGTTCCACCTCTTGAACCATCATAACTAAAAGCAGAAGTACCTATAGCACTAGATCTATTACTATGGACAACACTTGTGGAGTCAATCTCTTGGTGGGAATTCAATGCCTCCTGAAGTGAATCATCGGTATCTTTGCTAAAACTTTCAGAGTGAACTTTTTGGACAACAGATGTTCAACATTAACTCCAAATTCTCAAGCATGAGCGGCAATTCGTGGATCAGGATTTCCAACTTCGTCATCTAAGTGTATAGGCTTAACCCATTGGAACAACTGATTATATTCTTCTTCACCCACCTCGGCTGAAATGTCAAGAAGAACAAGGTAATTTTTTTCAGCAGCCCAATCATTTTTTGCCTCCATATCGCGTAACTTTAACCTCATATTATAGTAACAAAAAACTAATTGCTCCAATCGAGAGTAAGCCAAACGATTTTATTGCTTTGTGTGGATGAAAGCAAACGTGCTCCAATTTCTCTCACAAACAGAAGATGATGCAGTTTATGAGAGAACTTTGATGGCTAACTTTCTCAATGTAGGTGTTTGATTCCCATACATAAACCACCATTCAGCTGCAACCAATTTGATAATCATATAAATACTTATGTGGTGAATTTACAATAATGATAATCAATTTTTTCCTATAAAGATTCACCGGCCACCTTGTTAATCTTGCTGCAATTGCCGCTTGATTATAACATCCTCTTTTTGCATTTCGAAAAAGCATAAGCTATGTATTCAACATTTAATTTGTTAATATCATATTTGTTAGTAAACGTTCAAATAAATTGAAGAATGAAATTATTGTTTTATTGACAAAAATAACAGTTTTTTATTCACCTCATTTCCAAATTGACCAAGCAATTGAGTAGTTGGATCTAATTTTGCAAAAACATCATGGACAGCTTGAAGTAGTTCCGGATCACTACCAACTCCACGCCTATATTGAAATCTTGGATTCAAGAAGTATGCTACAATAAAATTAAGTAGAGTTAGTATTTTTTTTTTAAAGAAAATTAAATACAAAGTAAAAACCTATAAAGATATATAGTGCTTAAGTACCTGCTGCATGAAGTGGATGTTTTAGTGTTTTTTCCCAACGATCTTGTATTATTTTAAAGATCCAATCTCCAGCTCCTTGACGAATAAGGTTCTCTTTCATCACGTGCATAAGCTCGTACACAAATGGCATTGTGGGAACAACTTCAAAATCCACAAGTCGAAGCACCACGTATAATGGCTCATATAATGAAACTATATTTGTCAATCAGTCCCAATACTTATGGTCAAACAATAATTGCTCCAATTCTTGTCCAAGTTTTGTTCGACTGAGTTTGTGTTGTGCCCATTCATCACTCATAAACAATTTTTTCAAATCAGCCATTTTTTTTAGAAGACTATCAAGAGCAATATAATTGATAGCAAACCTTGTAGCTCCTGGTCGAACAATGTCTCCCCCACAATACTTTCTCATTTGTGCTAGTAACCAACCATGATTGTAAATGAAGTTAGTTATCTTGAGAGCATTGTTTATCACCTCGATAACACTGGGTTTTTTATCGATGTCTTCAAAGATTAAGTCGATGTAGTGCGCCGCACACGAAGTCCAATATAAGTTCTACTTCTTCATCAATTTTTTTCCTACTTTCATGAACGCCAACCCATTATCTATGACAATTTGGACCACATTTTCCTTACCGACTTCTTTGATAATAGTCTTCAATAGCTCGTATATATACTTGTGGTATTTGATATAGTTCGATGCATCAATTGACTTAAGGAACACCGTGGTCCCTTTAGAATAAACCATGAAATTAATAATACTTAATTTCGTGGGCCTTGTCCATCCATCTGACATTATTGTGCACCCACATGTCTTCCATTTTTCTCTTTGTTGGTTCACATAAGCTTCCATTTCTTTGTACTCCATTTCCAAGTACTTGTTTTTTATTTCATATGGAGATGGAGGTTCGATTCCCATTCCTGCACTTCATATGTAAAACATGTCACAAAAGACTATACTTACTAAAACTGTAACACAATATAACATTTGAAAAATTAGTAATTACCTATTTGTTGTGCACCAATAATCATATTCTTGAAGTGATGAGACTTTGCTTTTGCGGGTGTGACACTCTCATAAATGAAGAATTTGCTGATTAAGCGTCCCATCATTTCTTTAATTGCATCACTCTTAAATATATCTTTGATATTTTTTTGTCTTGCTGCAAAAGACTTGTAAAGCGAAGGAGCAACAGGGGGTGATTAGTGTGAATGTCGCATACTCTATGATTTTCGCATCATCAGTGGTATACCAGTAGACTGTGAAGACTTCCCCATTTTGCGTTTGCTTCCTACAATATTCTCATGTTGTTCACGTTCCCATTTTGATGCTTTTGAGGCACGAAATGCAGATCGATATGCATCCTGCTCATCTGGGTGTATATCTGCCGGATACATATACACATTTTCATCCTCAGCATCTTCATCATCATCATCTTCGTTTACCAAATGTGTATGATGAGTCGCCATTGTGCCACGTAATTGAGCACGAATGTCTTCAATATTAGCATTTTTCTTTGCTTTTGCTTTTTTTTTTATTTTTTTATTTTTTTTTTATTTTTATGTCATGCACCAGCAATTATATCTCTTCTTTCAATTAGGGCGGCACTCTCGAACACTTTTTGGTGTTGTTATGCGGGTCGTTATTTGTTAAATGGAACTTGAATCATGTGATGCCTCCACTTTTCATCACCAACCCATAGAAATTACAAATTGTTCCATTTCGGTTACCCTCAATTGGTGAATAATACTTCCAAACAGGATCTTGCCCTGGCATGCCAGAACCACCTTTACTAGCCATGCTAAATCTATTGCAAGAAAAAAACACTTGAATGTACTAAATTAAAAATTAATCATAATTGAATATGAAAATAAATCCCAATAATCATAAAAATTGAACATATTTAATATTCCATATATAGTAGTTCATGTTAATTAAACTAATTAAATAATTTAGCTAAGTTAATTTTTTGAATCTAAATGTAATTCTATGATAAATTGACTAAATTAAAAATTAATCATAATTGAATATGAAAATAAATCCCAATAATCATAAAAATTAAACATATTTAATATTCCATGTATAGTAGTTCATGTTAATTAAATTGATTAAATAATTTAGCATGTTAATTAAATTAGTTAAATAATTTAGTTGAGTTAACTAGTTTAATTTAATCTTAAATGTGAAAATAAATCACAAATAATCATGTAAAATAAACGTATCAATTTATAATTAAATAATTAAAGTAACCTAAGTTAATTCAATATTGCAAACATACTAATTAATTGAAAATACATGAATTAATTAGAATTACAAACAAAATTAATTACAATTTAAAACAAACATACCTTAAAATGATTGAATAATTGAGCAACCTTAATAAAAATTGGAGTAATGAGAGAGGAAATGAAGAATGAAAGCAAAAATGGATGAAATGGATGAAATTTGGGTTATTTATAGAAGAAATTTGAGCCAAAATAGCCGTTGGAACATTAATTTACCATTGAAAATCAATTTTGGCCGTTGGATCACTATATTACCATTGGAATCGCATCTGGGCCGTTGGATCAATACAGGCGTGATCTGGGCCGTTAGATCACACTGCATGAAGGAGAGGAGATATCTCCAAAAAATCGGCTATTTATCGCTGAAATATCGGCAATATATCAATGATATTTTAGTGATTTTTACGGAGATATCTCCCCTCCGATTTTTCTTCACGAAATATCGTGTCGACCCCTCCTGATACATGATATATTGGCGGTATATCGCCGATATATCCTGACATTTTCCTCCTTAGCTATAGGTTACTAATAGGTTAATTACCCCATGCCAAGAAAATAATCCCATGCAACACAAAAATTTATAATTTTAACAACAACCAATTATATAATTGAAGGAATTATTTTATAAAAGTTGGAAAATATTGAATATTTTGTAAAAGATAAATTACAATTTATTTTATTTTGTAATACAAGGTGATAAACCTAAGAGCTCAAGAAAAATAAAACAAAATTTGAAATAAACTATTTATTATCAAAAATTAATTTGGTGATATAATTTATAAATTAAGAATTAGTTAATTAATTTTATTTTAAGTTGAAATTATTTGTGAAAAAAATAGGATGAATATTGAAAGTGTGAAAAGCAATATAATTGGTTTTTGAAGTGAAAGAAAAAATTGAATAATTTCAATGAATTGTAAGTATAATTACATTTTCTAAAAATATGAAAATAAATTTAAATAAATTAAAATAAGTATACATTGTTAAAAATTAAAATGGTTATGTACTAATTATTAATTGAAAATTGTATTGATAAATTCTTACTTATAATTTAAATTTATTTACATAAAATATTGGTTGAAATATTGAAAATACCAAAAATAACATAATTAGTAATTGAAGTGGAAAAATGAACTACATCATTTACATAAAATTTAAATGTATAAATTTCATTGTTTCGATAAATTTTAATTATGTAATAAACTTTTTAAAGAATGAAAGTGATTTTTTTAAAAAAATTCAAAGAATTATAGATTTGATAGCGTATTCGTATCCATGCTAATTTTTTAGTATTTTTGGATTTTGATTTTTTCGGACATCAATTCCATATCCCCTAGTTGTGATTAACATATTTAATCAATATCCAAGTCATATGACATCCAATTTTTTTTTTTTTTAAATTCAAAGAAATAGAGTTTTGGAGGGTACAAAGAATGTGAGGATTCCTCACCCTAAGTGTAATTAACCTACTTAAATAATATGGGAACCATATGAGGTCCACCTTTTTAAAAATAAATTAAAAGAAGCAGAGATTTGAGAAGGTACAAAGAATTTGAGGATTCCTCATATTATTCATACCTTTGCTAATTTTTTAGTATTCTTGGATTTCAATTTTTTCGGGCATCAATTCCATACCCCCTAAGTGTAATTAACCTATTTAAATAATATGGAAGTCATATGAGTTCCAATTTTTTTTTTTTTAAAAAAAAATAAAAGAAGTGGAGATTTGAAAGGGTATGAAAAATGTGAGGAATTTTCACATTCTTTGTGCCTTCACACTAGAAATTAATAGACGTCAAATTAAACTTGTAAACATGTGGTTGCTATAACAACTTGATTCTTCATGTGGAATTAAAGATGATTAAGATTGTGAGTAGTGACTCAATCATTGCTGAGGGTTTCCAATTGATCATCCTTGCTCAATGTGGAAGACGCTTAAGGTTCAAGTAGCACATGTAAGCATAATTAGGGTTATTCCGTGATCTATCTCCTCTTTACTTAATGATGTTTATGCACTAAACCCAGGTGAATTGATCGTTTGCTTCTCATTTCAATATGCTTACAATGTGCGTAGGGCGGGTGATTGCACACGATCGTGGCAGTGAATGGGTGATTTAAAAATTAAAAACAATATTTGTAAATTATAACAATTTTTTTTTATCCTAAAAGATAACGAGGATGTCTCGAATAAATAAATGGTTGTACTTAAATCTTTAGGTATACAAAAATATGATTTTTGACTTTTAGAGATACCTTGCAGTTGGTTGGAGATAAAAATAATACAATTACTAATATCTGAAATATATATTGAGATATGTTAGGGATAATAATAACCACTAGAATAACCAACCTAAGAAACACATGAGGTTACAAAAGTTGTAACACCATATTCATATAAATGAAAAATTTCTAACTCTCTATTTATAATTTTCGTCTTCTATACATAAGACTCTTGGATGCTCATTCAATTGATTCACTTACCTATCAATTGATACTTTTAAGTAATATTTACACAAATATAATTATAAATGACCGTACATTATAGAAAAAGTGTTAACAATCTCCTACTTGGCCCACAAAATAATATTTATAATAGTTTAAAGCATAATATGACCATGACAATTTCTCAAAAAATTGGCATCCCTTACGTTAAGATTATATTTTATGGAGCCTCTAACACCAAATCATTGAAATGATTGGATTACACAAAAATCCAATATTCTTCAAAGATTATATTACTAGCACCTCCATTAACATGAATCAGTTACTTTTATGACATTGGCAACATTAAGGTGATAATGCTAATTCATTCACATAATTGTCCCATCAACTTTTAAACATTTAGATTGTGCACAAAATTGATGTATAAAAGTAACCAAATAATAATCATCAGTATATCATAATCAAGAACTTTATTTTTATTATAATGTGATTGCATACATTACACTCTCAATCAGTTTAAAATTGACAAACTTGCCACCAAGCCCATGTATGCAACATAATCCTTAAAAACCTTAGGTGGAAAACATTTAGTTATTGGATTTGCTAATATGAGTTTATTTTTAATATGTTCAATAGAGACAACTCTATTTAAAACTCTCTTCCTTACAATTAGATACTTAGTATCAATGTGCTCTGATCCTCCTATAGTTTTATTATTTTTAGAGAATTGAACAACATTATTATCACAATATATTCTTAGTGGTTTTATTATTAAGTCAACATGTAGTCATGAGATAAAGTTTCTCAACCATATTGCATGACATGTGACTTCATAACATGCTACATATTCTACTTTCATTGTAGAAGACGCTATCAATGATTGCTTATGACTCTTCCATGAAATAGGTCCATTAGATTGCATAAAAAATATAACCAGATGTAAACCTTCTTATATGTTTATAGCAAGTATAATCATAATTAGAATAACCAAAATTATCTAAATTACTTGTTCTTCTGTATATAAGTATGTAATCCTTAGCCCTTGCAAATAACGCAATACTTTCTTGACTACTTTCGAATGTTCATTACTTGGATTACTCTAGCATCAACCAAGCATATTTACCACATAAGCTATGTTTGATCATGTGCAAAATTGAGCATACATGATACTCCTTATTGCGAAAGCATAAAGAATTTTTTCCATTTGCTTCTTTTCAAGATCATTTTGGGACATTGAAGTTCAAAAAATATATATCCTCTTTCACAACAGGAGCAACATTGTTGAAACAATTTTGTATGTTGAATCTTTTAAGAAAATTTTTAATAGAGTTCTTTTAGGATAATCCTAATAATTCACACATTTCTTGATGAATTTCAATGCCTATCGCATATGATGCTTCATCAAGATCTTTCATATTAAAGTTCTTAGATAGCAATTGTTTGGTCTCATTAATCATTCCCATATTGTTGCTAGGAAGCAACATATCATCAACATACAATATAATAATACAAATCAGTTTCCCATTGATCATAATGTATATACATTGATCCATTAGATTCTCTTTGAAACCAAAAGTGATGAGATCTAGAATTTCATGGAACTTATGATACCATTATCTATAAGCTTGCTTAGACCATATATTGACTTCTTAAGTTTACATACCATATATTCCTTGCCTTTATCCTAAAAACCCTCAGGTTGATCCATTCAAACATTTTCATGCAAGTCACCACTCATTTGATGTAACTCTAAGTCAAAATGAATTATTAAAGTCGTGATAATTCTTAAGGAATCTTTCTTGAAAACAGGAGAAAATGTTTCCTTATAATCGATTCTTTCTTTTAGATGTATCATTTTGCAACTAACCTGGCCTTGTATCTTTGGATATTGCCCTTAGAATCATGTTTAGTTTAAAAAATCCATTTGTAACCAATAGTTTTAACTCATTTGGGCTATTCTACAAGATCCCAAACTTCATTATTTTTCATTGATTTCAACTCCTCTTTCATAGTATTGAGCCATGAAGTTGAATTTTCACTATTGATGGCTTGTTCATAAGCAGGAGCATTTTCTAAGCCAACATCATAAGCACACTCATTAAGATAAACATCATAGTCATTTGATATAGCAAGTCTTTTATCTCTCTATGATCTATGTAAAGGTACTTTTTCAGTTGAGGCATTTTCATTTTCGTCATGAGAAGCCTCTTAAGTTACACCATATTCCATCATTGATTTTGATATTTCATTAAAGGTAAAATTTTTAAGTTTAGTTCTCCCACTAAAATCTTCATTTTATAAAAACACAATATGTCTAGTTTCAATAATTTTTGGGCCCTACTCATGACGATAAAATCTAAAACCTTTTGAGATTTCAAGATAACCAAAGAAATAACAACTTATGTTTTAACTAGGAACACGATTGAGAATGTGAACAGTAGTTTTCAATGCTTCACGTCATAAAAATTCAAGTAAGATTAAGTTACCCATCATCCTTCTTACCATGTCAATTAGATTGTTGCTTTACTACACCATTTTGCTCAGGTATTCCAAGCATTATGTAGTTTGCAATGATATCGTGTTATCTTAATTCATACATTTACTTGATTCGGTGAACTTACCATAATATTCACCACATTTATAAGATCTTACACTTTTAATTCATCGATTAAGTTAATTTTCAACCTCAACTTTATAGATCTTGGTGACATCTAATGCTTTAGAATTTTCATGAATAGGATATGCATAAAAATACCCTGAAAAATCATTAACAAAACTAATAGCATACTTATATACATTGATGGTTGAAATTAGATAAGGTTCCCAACTATTAGTATGAATACATTCTAACAATTTAATAACTCTTAAGGCACCATTTTTCTTAACCTTAGTGTATTTTCCCTTGATGCATTTAACACAACTATTAAAATTAGAAAAATAAAGTGAAGTTAAAATTTCATTTTTAATAAGACGTTCCATCATTTCTCTTGAAATGTGACCCAACTGCTTATGCCACAATATGGATGAATTTTCATTCACTCGATTTCATTTTTTAGAGAATTCATACACATAATAAAATAAAAGAGAATGTGAATATTTGCAATCTAACTTCAATAAATAAAGATTACCGCGTAAAGTGACAAAGCCAACCAAACAAGAATTATAGAACAAGGAAACTCTATTATTTCCAAACTTTAATTCACAACCATAAGAATCAAGTCTTGGAACTAAAATTAGGTTTCTAGTAAAAACAAGAACATAAACTGTATTTATTAAATCCATAATGAAACCAATATCCAAAATTAAACAAAGTATTGATAGTCTCAATTTCCACCTTTGTTCCATTTCTTAAAGTAATAGTTCACTCTCCTTTACTTAGTCTTTTGCTTGCACCTGTGTCAATCCACCAAGAGTTTGGTGGTATATCAACTAAATAAGATTCATAAGACACTAAACATTGCGTTTTTTTATTTTTTATTTCCAACCAAGCCTTAAAACTAGAACAATATATATATTTTTTTTTGTGACCTTTCTTGTGGAAAAAAAAAACATTATATCTTATTTTCTCCTTTTGCCTATTATGAGATTCACTATTACTTATTTTTTATTTATTTATTTATTTTTACCCTTATCTTTCTTGAAATATTTTTTTACTTGGACTCACAATAGTGAGATGGGCCATATTGGGCTTTTCCATTTTAAGTCTTTTTTTTTTTTTTTAACACATGAAAATTAGTTCACTCATTTTTCACTTATCTTTTTTAGTATTATAGTTAATTTTGAAAGGACCAAGTTGTGAAGGGAAGCCATTATGAAGTGAATAAGAAAACCTTTAAAAATTGTCATGTCCATTTCTTTCAATTGAGAAGTCATATCACTCATCTTCATGATGTGCTTAAGTACAAAACTGTGACCATCATATTTCATTGTTATCATTTTGATCATAAGAGTACTTACCAAGGACTTGGAAGTTCCTAAGAATTGTTCTTTAATTGATTTAATATAGCTCATTGCATTATTTGAAATTCAGGATTGCTCTATGAATTGTAGGAGTGATTGAACCTTTCATAATCATTAGGCTCATGCGATTAGAGTACTCTCATTTTTCATATAAAGCCTTTTGTTCATTAGTGCTTTTAGAAGTAGGCTTTGTGGGTGTAGGCTCTCTTAATGCATAGTTTAAATCCATACAACCAAGAATAATTTCAATTTGTTCCTTCCATTTTTTAAAGTTTGCCTCACTTAATTCTTCAATACTAGAGAAACAACATGTAATAGCAATAAGATTCATTGTTGTAAAGTAAAATTCAATTCAAAGGAAGAATTATTTCTATGTCATGACAATATTTAACACCATACTCCACAATAATCTAACTACGACAAAAAATTAGTTGTATATCATATTAATCATAAAATAAGAGATCATATCATAGTTTTTTCGTTGCATTGAACTACAATGATATAATGAAAAAGGTTGTAGACCCTTTATTTTGCCATTTTAGCACATGGAATACTAGTTGTTCTTCCTATGCTTCTCTCTTAACTTGTAGCCATCTTTTGGTGGCTTGTTGACACTCATATAGCCTATTTTTTATGAGCCACCTTTAGGGGCCTTTTGTTCAGGGCTCATTTGGACCCTCATTATTACCTTGGCCGTCTTTCGAGCTTAGGCTCGGTTTCACCTAGATGTTTTTTCACTTAGTTCACCTAAGCACCTTTTAGGTTTGATTTCACTTAGTTGGTTTCCAAGCTAGGGTCACTTAGATGTTTTTCTAGGATAGGATTACTTAGACACTTTCTTAGACTTAGGTCACTTAGATACCTTTTCTAGGCTTAGGTTTAACTTCAACACTTCAGTAGACTTAGTTCACTTAGGTTTTTTCTTGAGTTTGATTGTTTGATTTTGAGATTAGGTGAGTATTGGCTTGATTTTAATTTTTGATTGCATGAGTTGAATTTTTTATATTTGGTTGTGTGAGCTTGATATTTCATTTTTCATTTTTCATTTAGTTTAATAATTTGAATTTTTTGATTGCATGTTTTTTATATCCATATTTTTTATTTATGTGTTTATTTATTTATTTATAGTGAAATTGCATGAGGTTGATTTTTTTTTTTTGCATGAATTAATATTTTGATCTTTTTATATATGCATGTAATTTATCTTATTTATTTTCATTTTTAAATTGTTATTTCTTATTTTTTATTTGCATGATTCCTAATTCTTATTTTATTTTATTTTTGCAGGAGTCTTTTCCAAAAAGAAAATTATAGGCTACATATGGCAAAAAAGGATTTTGACTTGGTTTGGAATCACACACAAGGCATTGTGGAGATTCTCCATATGCGGGTTGCCCTCTAAAGAATAATAACATGTTGCCCATTAGTAGGAGAAGCCATCCATATATAGGGTGGCTTGTACTTTTGAAAACTAAGGGACAATTGCCATCACTAAGACATATACACAGGTTGCAATTGAGGAAAAGGGACCCCGCATAATGGGAGATCATGGGATGGATTTTTAGGGGGTGGAACCCGACTGCATAAGATTTGAGGAAACCTTTAGATTTTTTGAAACACCACGCAAGCAGTGGCCACAGATTATGGAGGAAAATCCAGTCTGCAGAATCCTTTAGGAACGCACCTTAGAAGACATAAAAGGACATAACTTGGCACTTTTAAGGACTCCCCACCATGCATATTGGAGACTTTCTACTAAGACGCACAACCAACACACTACCATGTAGAAAGAAAGCAACTTGCACCTTGAAAAGTGTCTCCACGCATATTGGAGAAAATAGGAAACATCACACGACAACATGAGATAGGTAAGTTCCTGTTTTAATTTTGTTTGAGTTTAGTTTGAATTTATCTTTTTAGTTTATATGTTTTAATAATTTTAGTTCATTAGTTCAAGTAATTCCATGTGATCGAGTTCATGTTTTTAATTTCGTTTCAATTTAATTTTAACTTATCTTTTAGTTTAGGTGAATTTGTGATTTTTAATTCTTTAGTTTAAGTAATCCCATGTGATCAAGTTCATGTTTTTAATTTCATTTCAGTTTAGTTTTAACTTATTTTTTAGTTTAGATGCCTTTGTAATTTTAGTTTATTAGTTTAATTAATTTTATGTGAAAAGTTCATGTTTTTAATTTTGTTTTAGTTTAGTCTTAGCTTATCTTTTAGTTTAGGTATTGTTAGAATTTTTAGTTTATTAGTTTGATTAATTCCATGTCAGTATGTTCATGTTTAAAAATTGCTAATTTTAAGTTTTTGATCGGTCTTATTTCAGATTGTGTTTTTCAACATTCTAGCTGATTATTTTAATTTTGTCCTTATGTTATTATATTCATGTGTAAAAAAAAAAAGTTAAATTTAGCTTTTGATTCATCCTATTGAGTTCGTATATATTTCTTAAATTTTGGTTATCATTTTGATTGACCCCATGTTACTTAGTTTTGTTTTGGAAGTCATTGATTTTAATTCTTGATTGACTTTACCTTGGTTCATGTGTTTCTTAAATCCTAATTATTAATTCTTGATCGATATTTTGTTAGTTTGTTTGATATAAAAATTAATATTTTATTACTTTGGATGTTTCTTTATGGAATTTAACTTTCAGAGGCCCCAAAAAATCATGAAGATTGACTTCTACTCTCACCATATTAGTTTGGTTGGTTGTCAAAATTTTCACTTTGTGATTTTGTTTTCCTTTGGTTTGCTAGTGTTTGATCCTAGTATTTTGTTGTTTTCAAACTAATTGTTTTCTTTTTAAAAAGAAACTTTTTCTCAAAACGTTCCTTATTAAAATGAATTTTGAAGACTCACTTAGGATCCTTAGTGTCAAAATCTCCCTTTTTGAAGACGTGTAACCTAATTTCATTTGATTTGCATTCTTTCTTTTGGTTTTCAATAAAATTATACTTTTTGAGTGAAACACGAATCCAAGCTTGTGGTCCCAAATAAACGGGGTAATTCTTAGCCTTAATGAGTTTATCAATACTCATGTGAGGCTAGGAATGCATAGACTAGACTTGTGCATATCAGACAGGGATTTGGAGAGACCCTTACATAAACTCATTTATTAAAACCTTTTGATGCCAACTCGCTTGATTTACTATATCTACGAAATAAACATTTGATTTGAATCATTTGGGATGTTCTTGCATTTTTTCTAGTGGTTGTATGGTATTGTAGACTTCTTGAATTTGATTTTAGAATTTTGTTTGAGGCAAAATTTTTTTGAAATAGGAGTTACGAATCAATCTTTTAGGAGGTTTAGTTTTTGCCCAAATCTAAACACTTAGGCTTTTTTTTTGTTTTTTAAAATTATTATATGAATTTGTAAATTTGTTTTGATAACTTTTTTCTTTAATTTAAACTTCTTGAAATTGATTTTAGACACATAAAATATTAGAAAATGTTTTTCTAATTGAGAGATATATTTTTCCTTTGTTGCACCCACTGCACTGACCTGATTTGGAACAAAGGGGTTGTTTGGTTGATTTTAAAATTATCTGTGTGCTTACTTTGCCTTTATTTTTCTTGTAAATTAGACTCTAAACATGTTGTATGATTTTTTTTGTATGATTTTATCTCATATCCAAGCTGGATAAAAAATTTGGTTTATGCATGCCTTAGGATTCTATCTTGTTATGGACCTTATGGATGTCTTTTGCAATCTGGGATCAATTGTAGCTCTAATAAATTGGTTGACCACTTGGATGATAATCTAGACTTGTAAAAGAGGTTCCCTAAAATTTTTTGTAATTAAATTTTCCCTCTAGATAGTTTTTTGAGATTTGTTTTATGAATCTTTCTATTGACGACATGATGAAAATTTTGTATAGTGTTCACTTTGTTATTTAATCTGGAGTCAATTGGCATATCTTGACTTGACTTTGGCTTTTGTATTGTGAAATAAACATAATGAGAATGTTGTTTAATTTTGTCTATATTTATTTAGGATTTTTTTCTCATGCATATTTGGACTAAGTCTCTATTTTGGCATTTCCTAGCCATCTTGTACATTAGTTTAACTTTAACAATGGGTTGTATTGCATGTCCTATGTGATAATTTATATCGCTTTAAATTCTTACCATTGGGCTAGCTAAACCTATGCCATTTATATTAGGACTCAAAATCATAGTTATTTGTCATGATAATTGTTCTAACCTTTTCTAGTTTTATGCAAGCGCATTGTAAGTTTTGAGTGTTATTCAGGTATGTTCCTTGCATCTTTTATCTCTTTAATTCTTTAAATGTACATACTTTATCTGTGAACACCCTTATATTTTATTATGCTTTGACTAGGGCTTGATTATTTGAATGGAATGAAATGTATATTGTATATTATATTATTTGAATTAACTTTAATTTTTTAATGAAAACATTTTTGGTTGTAGGTCAAGTATGTATATCTTCCTTTTCATATGGTATTGACTTCTTTAGTATGATTGTTTTAGTATGAATTGAATGTTTTTTTGGCTTTAGACATAATAATCTTTGTTATTTTTTTGGTATCCGATGATTTATTGATTAATTGTCATGTTTACCTCAACCTAGTTAGTAGAGACCTATTTTTAAGGCTTAGAGGGGTGCTACCTTTATAGTACCTTTCTGATAGTTAACCTGACCTTTGGACTTAGACTCGAGATTTTCAAAGACACGTTTCAAAAAACAAAAACTCATTTTTTTTAGGGTTTTATTTCTTATTTCATTTTCCCTTTTAAAAATAAATGGGGACTCCATTTTGTCATCCTAGCACATATTCTATTAGGCATTTGTTCGATACTTTACAACAATTCCTTGGTGGCCCATTACTACTTGTGTAGCTGATTACTACTCAAAAAGTGCTATTTGATAGCTTTTAATTAATCCTTTTAAACACTTTTGAGTAGTAGTTAGTGCCTTTTAACCCAATTAGCATGTTAAGGCTCCTTGCAATCAATTATAATCAAATTGCCTTAAGTTTTGGTGTTTTGATAGCATTTTGACCACCAAAGCATTATGAGATTGAGGAGAGTGATATGGAATCCTTAGAAAGCTTTGGGAAGCTCAGAGGCATGAAGAATCACAACCTTGAAGCTCTTATGCCATAAGCAAAGTGGAAATGCAAAAGGGGAAGCAAAGAGAAGCCAGCCATGGAGCACTCTTGATGACAGTCACTGCAGCCACTTTTGGAGCACTTCCTGGAGTCCAAATTATGCATGCTATATGTCATTTGAAAGCTTAGGAAGTCAACAATCCAATGCTTCAAACCGTGTGCAATTCGGAGTTGAAATGAGGAAGTTACAGCCTTTAGAAGACAACTGCTCCAAGCTGAAGGAAGGATTCAGAAAAGTGCTGCGGAATCAGCCTTTTGTTGCGAGATATTTCGCAACACTTTTGCATAGTGCTATGGATTTCCCCTGAAGCTTCACACCGCGATGGAAGCCAAACACCACAAGATGGAAGTCCAATTTGCAAAGGTGTTGAATCAGCTGGTTGCTATGAAGAAATTTCGCAGCCCTTCTTGTGCACCTGCGAAATTTCGCAGACCTCACTCTTCACTTGCGAAGTGGTCCTGAGTGCTTCCCGATATTTGTAACCGACACCAGGAGATATTTTTCATTAGATTTTTGTTGCCTAAATGCCCAAATTCTCCTTGTAAACCACCAGTGATAGAATTCCTTAGCTTTTAAGTTAGGAATTTGGCAAAATATCTATGTAATAGTTGTAAGTGTAATTGTGGTATAAAGTGAACCCGAGGAGCCTGTTCTGAGGGGTGTTAGAGTTTTGTGGTTCCAGGAGGATCCTTTGTACAGTTTTGGGGAAGGAAGAAAAATACAGAGCACTTGCTCTGTTTTTCCTATATATTCTTGTCTTCTCTTTCATTTTTCATTTTTCTTGCTAGCCAAACATTCTCTGAGATGTTTTCTCAGAGGATGAGAGGCTAGGCTCTTTGTTTCTTGGAGTGAAGGTAACCGGGTAAGTTTCCACATGCTTAAATTGGAAGTTTTGTTGTTTTAGTGTTTAATGAAGAGAAAGTGTGACCCGTTGATGGTTTTTATCTTTTTAGTTAACTTAAAACTCCTTTAAATCACCTGGGCCAACACTTGGTAAGGCAAGTGATCTCCAACCATGGAGATGCACTAGTTTACCCCTTGCGAGCCTCTGGGAGGTGAGTTGAAGGTAGGATTTTCTAGAATTGCCAACACTTGGTAAGCTTTTGGACTCCAAGGAGACATCCATTAGTTACATCTTGCGAGCTTTTGACGGGTAATCCAAGGTTAAAGATCACCTTGAATGGCAAGTGCTAGGTGAGAGGTATGAGCCATTGCAAAGTGCATCAGTGAGAGGGATTTAGTGTTTGAACCCATTAATGGGAAGCATCTGTACAACACCGGTTGGAGAAGGAACTATATGTTAATTCTCTAATGCGAGGAAAAGAAACAAGTGACCGGAACTCTCCTTTTTGTATGAGGAATCTGAGCCTAGTGATCTGAAACTCCAAGAAACACTTTTCTTTGTAATTAAAATCAGTTACTACTTTTGGTTAGCTTAAAACCAATCCTTTTTCATTCAAGCGTCTTTTTATTTTCTTTTAAAGCTAACTTTGAAATGAAAAGGCACCAATTCAGCTTTGAATTGATATCATTTGTGAAGTGAAAACCCATCCCAGTGAACGATCCTAGAGCCACTATGCTATAGTAGCTTTGTCTTTGCTACCCTAGTATATGGTGTAATAGGTTATAAATTTTGTTGATTAATCCCTCAATCAAGGAGCACCAGCTGGACACGAATCAGCTGAGACACCAATTAGGCATGAATCAGTAGCCTATCTTTTCTAAGCCACATTGGGGACTTTAGTTAAGGGATTTACCTAACCCCATTGTGACTCTTGGCAGCCCTATTTAGACTTAGACTCACTTAGGCACCTTAGGCCCATTTAGGCACCTTAGGTCCACTTAGGTACCTTAGGCCCATTTAGGCACCCTAGGCCCATTAGGCACCTTAGGCCCACTTAGGCCCACTTAGGCTCACTTAGGCACCCTAGACCCACTTAGGCACCTTAGGCTCACTTAGGCACCTTAGGCCCATTTAAGCACTCTAGGCTCATTTAGGCACCTTAGGCCCATTTAGACACACTAGGCTCACTTAGGCAATTGCATGGATGCATGGTTTGCATGGCTTACAGGGTTGCATAGCTTGTATGGTTTGCATGTGCTTGATTTTGTTTTTGTTTTTTATCTTTCTCTACTTATTAGTTTTATTTATTTATTTATTTATTTATTTTTAGGAAGTTGCATGAGCTTAATAATCATATTCGTTTTGTTTTTATTTATCTATTCATTAATTTATTTTAATAGAAAGCTGCTTGAGTTAATAATTCATTTTAGTTTTGCATGTGATCTATATTTTTAATTTTGTTTAAAATTGCATATTTTGGATTTTTAATTCTTGGTTACATGTTTTTTTTTTTATTATTTTAACCTTTAGTTTTCTTTTATTGGTATTTTTATTTTCCTTTTCCTTTGTTTTTATTATTTGTTTTGCATTGGATTTCACGTGTTCCATATGCGAAAGGAAAGAGAGCATGCATGGGAAAGGAAGGAAACACCATTTTAGAAAAGAAAAGTGAGGCAATCTGTGGATTGGATAGAGAAAGAGAGAAAATGAAAGACAAAGAAAAAGAAAAAGAAAAATTGGAGAGAGAGGAAGAGAGAAAAGGAAAGACAAAGAAGAAAAAAAAAATTGGAGGAGATGGAGGGCGATTGGAAGAGGATAAGGAAACCTTTTTTTGCCATTTTTTTTCATCATTGTGGCTGTAGAGAAGCTGACTAGGTGATGGAAAAAAGTTTAAGAAAGAAAAGAAAAGAAAATGAAGGAGGACGCATGATTGAAGGGAATCAGAAGGATTATTTTAGAAAATTTAAGCTGTCATTTTGAAGAGAGAATGAGTCTGCGTGAAAAAAAAGGTGATAGAAGGATTTTTTTTCATTATTTTTTTTTCTTTTGAGGAGGTCAAGCTGTTGTTCAGGGTGAAATCAGTCTGTATTTTAGAGGAGGTCAGGTTATTGTTCGGGTGAAATCAGTCTATATTTTGGAAGAGATTGAGCCTATGGTTCGGGTGAAATTAGTTCGTGTTTTGGAAGAGATTCAGGCTGTTGTTTGGGGTGAAATCAATCCATGTTTTTGAGGAGGTTGGGCTACTATTCGGGGTGAAATCAGTCTATATTTTGAAAGAGATTTAGGCTATTGTTCGGGGTGAAATCAATCCATATTTTGGAAGAGATTAAGGCTGCTATTCGAGGTGAAATCAGTCCGTGTTTTGGAAAAGATTGGGGTTGCTGTTCAGGGTGAAATCAATCCGTGTTTTGGAAGAGATTCAGACTACTGTTCGGGGTGAAATCAGTTTGTATTTTGGAGGAGGTTAGGCTGCTGTTATGGGTGAAATCAGTCTGTATTTTAGAAGAGATTAAGGCTGCGGTTCGACGTGAAATTAGTCCTTATTTTGGAAGAGATTGAGGCTGATGTTCGGGTTGAAATCAGTCCGTGTTTTGGAAGAGATTCAGGCTATTGTTCAGGGTGAAATCAGTCCATATTTTAAAAGAGTTCAGGTTGTTGTTTAGGGTGAAATTAGTCCGTATTTTGGAAGAGATTGGGGCTATTGTTCGGGATGAAATCAATCCGTATTTTGGAAGAGATTGGGGCTGCTGTTCAGGGTGAAATCAGTCCGTGTTTTGGAAAAGATTCAAGCTGCTGTTCGGGGTGAAATCAGTCTCGATTTTGGAAGGGATTTGGGCTGCTGTTTTGGGGTGGAATCGGTCTAGGTTTTGGAAGGGATTCAAGTTGCTGTTTGAGGTGGAATCAACCTGTGTTTGGAAAGGCTCGGTGGGCTACTCATTGGGGAATCAATCCATATTTTTAAGAAGCTCGAGCTGCAAAGAGGGCATCTCGAGGGTCTCATTAACCCAAAATTTTTACGGGCTACAATCTCTTGGAATTAGGATACCATTTTCATACAGCAGTGGAAGGCACCATTAAGTGGATTTAGGCTGGGATTTTGAGAAGAAAAGGTTGTTGGTTTGGATATTTGGAGACGTAACTGAGAGGAAAGAAATGGACCACACCACCACATCCTTTGCCACCAAAAGGACCCATGTACTGTCACTTAGGAGAGCAAAAAAGCATCACGCACTATTGAATGTTCTGAAAGTTTGAGGCTGCTAGGTTTCTCTTTCTCCATGTTACACAACCATAGATAGTCCACCTAGATTGTCACTCATCTAGTCTTCATCTGCATAGTTGCCACTTTGAGAAAGACACAATCCACGTCACTGCTTGGAAAGGTAAGTTGGAATTCTGTTCTATTTAAATCTTAATTTATTACATAAAAAAAATGTGTTGATCGTCATTAGGTTGAGGCTTCGATTTATTGTGTCAGTTTGATAGAGTTTGTCTTACTTAGTTTTAGTTTCGAATTTGTTAGATTAAATTAGAGAGGTTTGAGTTTATATCGAAAAAGTTTGGGTCTAGTTTAGTTTTGGTTTTGGCCCTATTCATGTACATGTGTTATTTAGAATGTTGATAAATATTATTTTGGGTGCTTCCATTTAATTCTTAAGATTTTCGGAATTTTAAAATTTCATTTTTGTAAAATCCTTGTCATGTCATTAAATTGATAAATTGTTGATCTAATTGGTTCCTATTAATTACTAAATTATAATTATTGGTTTTAGATAAAATCCATGCCATGTTCTCAATTGTTTTTTTGTTAGTTCAGATAATTTTATTCAATCCCTGAGTTTCAGATTATTCTTTTCTAAATTTAATCCACACGATTGCCTTAGTTGCTAATGTTCTTAATTGGTCGGTTATTGCCAATTGTTAAGGTTGTCTATAATTTTAATTTTAGCCAAAAGTCCATAATTATTAAGTTATTTAGAATTTTTGTTTTAGTTAAAATCTAGACCTATTCTAAGTTATTAAGTTGCTAGTTTGATCTACCTTGCTAATTATTTAGTGTTTATAATTTCAATTTTAGTGAAATCCTTGTATGTTCAAGTTGATAATTTTATTTAGTTTGATTGTTTCTTATTTAATTCCTTACTTTCCAAAGTTTAATACATAATTGTTGATGTTGGCTTCTTTATATTTGATTGAATTGTTAGTTCTTTATCTTTGACACTTATTTTATAAGCACCTTAGGGAATTCTTGAGTTTGAACTTTCTTTTAGAAAATGTTTTCTTTATTAAATTGACATTTTGAGTTGAATCAAATTCTCTTTTTCCAAAAAATGAATTTTTCCATCATAAGTTTGGCTCCTTGATCCCAAATGGAAAGTAGCTAAAAAGAGGATCCACTTAAGCTTTTCTCTTATTTTCAAAACCCTCTCAAGTTAGAAATCAAAAATGTCTATTTTGTGTCTATTGTATGGGATTTAACAAACCATTGGGTCCTTTTTTTTACTTCCCTTAAAGTCATTTTCAAAAGCATTTAAATCACCAATAAAAGGTTTTAGAAAACATTCATTATAGCTTTAGGCAAAGAACACACTATCTATTAAAATAATGCAACTAATTTCATTTAAGTTGCATTTCTCCTTTGTTGGTTTTTCAAAAATTTGATTTTTATCCACATAGGTTTGGACTTATTCTCCTAAACTAATGGGGATACACAAGTAAAACTTACAGAAATTGAATGGGGACTTGATGGAACCCCTACATAAGAAAATTTTTCAAAACTCTTCCTTGCTGCCAATTTTCACTCAACCACTGACCTTTTAGATTTAAAATTCATTTTAACAACTTTAGAATATTTTTAAAAAAATTCCAAAACTTGTATTTTTCCTCACTTCTTGAACTTGAATTTAAAGTTTCATTTTAGTTAGAAAGCCGTTCTAGAATAAAAGATATGAATGAGTTTTTAGGAGGGCTCCATTTTCACCCAGTTCTGGACACCCGAGATCTTTTTACAAAAATAAAATACCAGACGAATTTTTAAATTTGATTCAATACTTTTTTTTTTTAATTCTAGGCTTCTTGAAATTGATCTTAAGCATATAAAATATAAACAAATATTCCTTTTTGAGGGAGATAATATTTTTCAAAATCGTAATTATTGTACATGTTGGATTCTAGACATCTGATTAGCTTGAGTATTTTAAAAATATTTTTGAGTACTATCCGACCCAAGATTCAATTTTTTTTTTTGTGACACAGATACTTTGAACTATGTGTGTGATTTTTTTTAATGATTTTATGTGATTATTTATTATTTTAAAAAAAAATTATTTATGCATGTTAATTTTCTTATCTAATCTTGATTTTGTAGAACCTTTAGGTGTCTTTGCTGCAATCTTTCCTTTGAATGAGAGTTTGGCCTTCGGTATATTGATCTCGATGTGTAGGAGTTGTTTCTTGAAATTTTTCATAATTAAATTCCACTCTAAGCCATTTTTTAGAATTTTTTTTTTATGATGCTCCCTTTTCTAATTGCATGATGATGATCTTGTACATTGCTTGAATTGGTTATTTATTTTGGAATCATTTGACTTACCTTGGCTCAATTTTGGATTTGGCACTGTGTATTAGACATAATGAATATGTTATATAATTCATATGTGTCCTAATCACTCTAGCATTTTGGGGGAATCTTATAAATCATGCATGCTATCTAGGTACGCTCTCTATCACTTACTTTTCGAAATTTTATGAACATGCATGTTGTTGTGAGTCTTATTTATGCTTGATGTGATCCTTAAGTGCTTAGATGTATGCTTGATTTTCTTGGATAAAATACATGTGTGCTATATTTCCAAACTAACCATTGATGTTTTGTGACCACACTAAAGAAATAGTCCAGGTACGCACCTTAAATCTTCTTTATGATTTGTGATTGGTTTTTCTTGTTTGGCATGCTATTTTTTTAAATCACCTAGCCTACCTAAGTATCCATGATCAAGCAATTAATTGCCACATTTTCCTCAACTTAGTTATTAGAGACCTCTACAAGGCTTAGAGGGGTGCTACTTTCTAGAGGTACCTTCCGAATAAGTAACCTAATCCTCGGACCTAGACTCGAGTTTTCCAAAGACTTGCTTTTCCAAAATTATGGAGTCACTTCTTTAGGGTTTTCTTTCTTGTTTTATTTTCCCTTTAAAATAAAAATAAAATAAGTGGAGACTCCAACTTTTTCCAAAAACAAAATTTCACCAAAATAAAAGCAAGTCTCGTCGATCAAGTGGTGGTGCACGTGAAAAACGCGGGTCCACACTCCAATTTTATAAAAATTAGTTTTGAAAAAATTGGGTATTGCTTTGTATACCACTTGAATAACAGAGAGTCCAATAGGGAACACCTAGAGGGGGGTGAATGGGTAATTTAAAAATTTTTAAATCAATATTTATATATATTATAATCAATTTTCTTATCCCAGGTTATTATAGGGATGACTTGGATATTCAAATAGGATTTCACCTCAATTAAAAATCCCATCTATGTTGTTAATTGATATCCAAAGATTAACAATATAGGTTGGAATATGTCAGGAATAATAATAATTACTACCAAAATAACCAACCTAATCTTAACAAATCAATAATTGGTTATAGGTATAATCACCATAACCACTAAGATAATTAATTCAACAATCTCAATAACCAATTAACAAATCAATCATAAGGGTATCTCAACACTTTAACTAATCAAACCAAGATATTCAATGTCATCAACTAGAATATAAGTAGGAATAAATAGATATGCACTTTTTAGGGTTGCCCTGCAAGATATTAGGATAAATCAAATTAACCTATTCTAGGCAATTTAAACGTAATATTAAATAGAAATGCAATGAGGCATACAATTTTTTACATAGAAAACCTCACAAACTATGGAGATAAAAAATCACGAGGTTTAAGACCTCTCAATCTAAATCAACTATTTGAAATCAAGTTAAGTGCTCCAATCGCTTGAGCGGTCTCTATTTTTTGAAAAAAAAAACATTTTAAGCTAAAAAATGATACTGAACCTTTTATACCTTAAAAGAACCTTATATGCTACGAGCCAACCTTTTTAAATGTACCTATAATTTCCTGGTTGAATGAACAACAACCCTTGATTTTCAATGGAGTGTAGGTCACTATCTAAAAAGACTTCTATGACTAAACATAAATTGGAACAATTGCCAACATATAAATGAGACTTAATGTCCTAACAAGTTTTTTAGTAAGAAAACAAGTCTCGCCATCGAATAGAAACACATGTGAAAAGTGCGAGACCACAAAAGTACATTATTATAATCCTTCAATTGGGTTGAATTATAATTTATAAAATATATGAATATGATATAACAATTAAAATAAAAGTATTGAAACATAAAGAAATTTAATACCGTTTGGTAAAAAATTCATCAATCTTTTATTATTAAACTCTTATCATATAATCAAATATAGTGATGATTCTCCATTGGGTTGATCAACACTTGTTTCATAAGTTGAACAACATATATATAACAGGATCATCTTCAAACAACAAAGTAAATAAACTTATATACTAGAAAAACTATTTCTTGAGATTTCCATAATCACATATTTAAATTACTAATTATATTTTTGCAACTTTCATAAAATCATGCAATAAATATGATTAAAATTATGAAAATTGAAAAAACTGTCTCCTTTTGGAGCATCCAACATGGTTTAACAACTTAGATAGATAATGATCTAAGTACTTTTTTACGTGAAATCCATTCTTAACAGCTTCATAAAATCGCATGCAGAACCTAAATTTTAACATTTGAGAAAGAAAAACCTCTGATGCATGGCATGTTGACATGAATATGAGGATTTTAAGAGGCTACAAAGCATGAAAAGCATTAGAAAAAAAATCAATACCTCAAAAATAACCTTATCTAGTTAATTTTTGCCAAATTAAAAATTATAACACTGTTGCATGAAATGAAAAAAAAAACTTATACTTGAAAATTAGCACCATCCAGGATAGGATTTGGGGACATGAAATCAAAAAGCTAGTTAATAAACAACCTGAAATATGGCCTTGGATTAAAATATGCCTTCTTTTCCTCTGAATCTCTTTGGATAACTCTCACAGTTATAGAAAAAAATCTACAAAACTCAAAAGATAGAGCATACACTTGTTGCTAGAGACATATGAATATACATAAACGAAATCTAAGACTCTCAAAACTTTTGCAAGAGGTGGGAGTTTACTTGCTCCATGCTCCATTACACAAAACTAATAAACAAATAATAAATCACAAAATAAGTTATGATAATAAACGTGCTAAATAACATATTCCAAAATACCACATATATGCTTATACTATCTTTAGAATCAAAATAACAAGCTTTGCATATACATCTATTGCAAGAAATGGTTCAAGTTCTACCTTGCACGAGTTGAATGTAGTGACAATGATCCAGAATTCATTCTTTTAGAAAAGAGACAATATGCCACAACAAGTTCCTGAAATACATAAGTTTACAATTTTATCCTTAACAGATGGAACATTAAACAAAAGAGAGAAATTACCATGAGCAATTGAAAAACCCATTTGACATATCATCCCCATGTAGAAAATGACTTTGTTGTAGTTGTGAGATAAAATGGGCAATAACTGTAATTTGTAGCATGAAGTTCATATATCTGGTACCATTTAACAAACAACACAAAAACCTATAAAATATTCAAATAACATGAGCATTATAGGGAAAATAAACCTCCAATCTCTAGATCTTTCCGACATAGATATGACTAAATATGACTTTTAACTATGAAAATAAAATTCATGTCAAAATATTAAGAAATTCAATTCGCCATAAAAATATGGTGTGATTGAGTACAATTTTTTACCATGAATATAAACTTCATTCCTAAAGAAATCTTATTGCCATGAAAATAATCATTGCAAATGACCTATTTTTACCATAAAATTACATTCATGCATAAAATTATTGTTGTAAAATATGAAATTTGTTGTAATGTCAGTTAATACATGGACTACAACCCTAACAAATATGATTTCAAATCTTAGATTTGGTAGACTATTTAAAATAAAGGATTTAATACCATAATCTTGGAAATCAATGTACAAGAATATACCAAATACTTGCATCGATCTAAACTTATCATATATGTTTGTATTTTTAATTTGCGAATTTCATATATAGGGCTACCAACTTGGGTGGGTTTGTTGGGTTAATGACTAACCTGAGCCCAACCCAAATTAAGAAACTATCAATTCAAGCTTAATCCATCTTGAACTCTAACTCGAGGTACTCAATTGAAGCCCAAATCAACCTCATTTTTCTAAGCTTAAGTTAAGTTCGAGTTTTTCAAGTTTAGGTTGATCAGGTTGGGTTCAAGTTGGTTAGGTTACATAATTTAAATCCATTTATAATGTTTTTTTAAAAAATTTTCTAATGTATTTATATGAAAGTTTAAACGGTAACTAAGACAATTTTAAGATAACAACAAAAGAATAAACATAAATTTATATATTTTTCTAAAAAAATAAAAAATATATGGTATAATATAATTTGATTTTTTTTTTCTTAAAATAGAAAAAATGAAGATTATTATATAGGATAATATGCATTATAAATATTATAAAAACATTAAATATGGTTTGAGTTAGGCTCAAGTTGTCTGAACCTAACATAAATTGTGTTTGAGTTGAAAAAACCGAACCCAAACCCAACTTGAGTATTGAAATGATTGCCCAAGCCAGCCCAAACATCAGGATGGGTTTGAGTTAGGTTGGGTCAACCCATCCAAGTTGCACCCCTATTCATGTCTTAGATAGGTTATTTAAACTAATGCTGTATAGATTTGGGAAAACTATAATTTAAGATATCAAACGTAATCTTTGAAATCAAATATACAAGAATATGTCCAATATGTGAATTCATCTAAACTTATCACATATGTTTGGATTCTTAATTTGCAATTTCAAATCATTTGGTGCAACTATGGAAAATTGTCATTTGTGTGGCTGAAAATGTATCCATAAAACATGTTAAGTTGCTTTATTTTGTTTGTGCTTGAGATCGAATTAGGGTAAAAATTAGTTATAAGAATTGGAATAGTTTGAAATTTAGACAACTTCAATTTAGATGAGATTTTAATTTGGATTTAAGGAGAGTTTTGATGAAATAATTTCTAGGTGAAATCGGTTGTTTTTATTATAAAATTTATGTTTTTGGCAATAATAAATGGGATACTTGGTTTAAAGGGGGCAAAATGATTCTTAATTTGTAATAATGACCCATATTAACAAAAAAAAAAAAAAAAACCATTGTGTTAGAAGCAGAAAATATTCTTTCTTTACTTTAGACAAATAACTTTCATTCTATTTAAAATTATAAATATGACTTGCCTCCTTTTGAAATAGATATTTTTAGGTTTTTGTCTGGGAAAATTTTTTTCTAGGCTTGCATAGGTTCAAGCCTAGCCCCTTACATACTTTTGATGGAAAAGGGTGGGGAGTTGGTTTTGTTGGGAAGCCCTATTAGGACATTGAGTTCAACATCGATTAGAGATCAAAATAGCCTAAGAATCCAAAACCCAAACAAACTCACAAAAAAAAAAAAAAAAAAAGGACCGAAGCCTGCCTATGCCCTACCAAAGCTTAAAAAGAACTTGAATTCAAGGTGGATCACACATAATTGATTCAAGGTCTAATTCAATAATTTCTTTGCAATTTGATGATAGGGTTTTCAATATATTATTTTTGTATCGAATGAAGGTGACAAAATATTGAACTTTGCTAAACTTTGAATATACATTATTGTTTTTAGCTTTTTGCTAATATGCTAGGTTTATTTTAATGTGAATGTTATGCTACTTTCTATTGCCTTAGTTTTCAAAAAAATAAAACATAAAGTACTACCTTTTTGTTGCTTAGGTAGTATGTTTTGAACCTTAGGTACTACCTACTGCTTAGGTACAACCATAGTCATTGAAGCATGATTGAATCCATTGTTTCATAAGCACTTAAAATAAGTTCGAAACTTATCAACATAGGTGTTATATGTTCAATTCCATTTATGTGATTGACAATTAAGATCGATAAGTATAACTTATGTGTAGGTACTACTTTTTGTTTGGCAAAATACCACATTTTTGAATCTTAGGTACTACATTTTTTTTAAACTTAGGCACTACCTTTTCACTGCTAAAGTTTAGGTACTACCTTTTTTATGGTCAAGCACTAGATTTTTGTTGTTTAGGTACTACATTTTTTAAAAAATTAGGTATTACCTTTCTGAACCTTAGGTACTACCTTTTTGTTGCTTAGGTACTACCTTTGCCATTGAAGCATGATCGAATCCATTGTTTCACGATCACCTGAAATAAATCTGAAACTTATTTATATAAGTATTATATATCCAATTCCATTTATGTCATGGGTAATTTAAACCTTTTGTTACTTAGGTACTACCTTTTTTTTATGCTTAGATACTATCTTTTTAAACTCAGGTACTACCTTTTCACTATCTTGTACTACATTTTTGAACTTTAGGTACTATCTTTTTTAAACTTAGGTACTACCTTTTTGAACCTTAGGTACTACATTTTTTAACTTTAGGTGCTATCTTTTCTAAACATAGGTACTACCTTTTCACAGCCTATGTTGTACCTTTTTGAACTTTAGGTACTATATTTTTTAACTTTAAGTACCATCTTTTTTAAACTTAGGTACTACCTTTTCATTGCCTATGTAGTACCTTTCTGAACTTTAGGTACTACCTTTTTTAACTTTAGGTACTATTTTTTTAACCTTAGATGCTACCTTTTTACTACTTAGGTACTACCTTTGTCATTGAAGATTGATCAAATCCATTGTTTCATGATCACTTGAAATAAATCTAGAACTTATTGACACAAGTATTATATGTTCAATTCCATTTATGTCATTGACAATTTAGATAAGTATGACATTCTTTTGTATAGGTACCACATTTTTGTTGTTTAGGTGCTACCTTTTTGAGCTTTAGGTACTATGTTTTTGTTGCTTAGGTCTACCTTTTTTATGCTTAGGTACTATCTTTTTGTTGCTTACTTTTTCATCATATATCTGATGATGAAAGTATGAGAGCAGCCGCTAATGAAAAAAATGAGAGGCATTTAAATGGTATCATTTACTTGGTTTTGGTTTAAAGGGAAGTTGGGAATTTAAAATTGTTTTATGATGTAGTGAGTGATATTTGCAAGAGTATGAAATGACAAAAATAATAAGAATTAAGTAGAGTTATTAAATGTCAAAAACAAAAAATAGGTTATATGATAGTATCCAAAAATAATTTTTTTTAGTAAATATCATAAAGTCATAATTAATTAGGTAATGTCACATACACACCTCTAAATCTCATTGATTTGTGCTCTTTTAAATTGTATTTTGATCCTATTCATTCATACCATCATTTTAACTCTTTAAATTTAATCACATATATCGAACAATCTAGATATGGAATTCGATAAAAACTAACCAATTACTATTTTCAAAAAGCTTATGAAAAGAATAATACTTTTTCTCTAAGATAGATTAAGGTATTGTAATTTATTTCCTTTTATGTGGGTGTTGAATATATTTCACTTTCTGTTTTGAATTGGATGAGTGATTAGTTTCCTTTCAAATAAGATTGGAAAATGCTTCTGTTTAAGGAAATCACCTTTCTCAACCATGGCTATCAGCTTGTTTTTTTTTTCTTTTTTTTCTCATTTGTTTATGTCTTGGTAGGATTCAAGAAGGATCATATGAAGATATTGGTTAACAGTCAAGGGCTGGTAAGGTTTTCTAGAGAATGCCAAAATCCAAAGATGAAAAAGGCGAGGCTGATAAAAAAGGAAATGTGAATGAATCGAGAAATGCTAAGAAGGGTATCAATGAAGTGTAAGGCAGTGTTTCAAGGTTGAAAATGGATAAAAAGATGGTTGTGAGTGGCTTCATTGTGGTTGTATTGGTGGTAGCTTTAGAAGCTTATGCAACATACAAAGATTTTTTTTCCTCGATATGATTGGAGAAGTGTTAGTATTGGATATCAAATACAAATAATCACTTGATATCAGCACCGGAGATGAAAAAAAAATGAAAGATAAAGAGTGTCATCTTCAATAAACTTTAAATCATTTATGGCTAATGTAGAGTGCCTGTGTTGTTACACTAAGGTGGATAGTAATTGATATGATATTTCTTCATGTGCTTCAAATTATATTCCATTCCATCATTTATGGCTAATGTTCTCAAGTTGCTTAGGTGTTTTATGATACAGGGCCTTTGCAAGATGTTCTCCATTTGCATGATGTTCTTGCTAGAGTTGCACTTGCCTGATTGAGCTATACCATGCCATCAAGAACTAATTGCCCCTGCTCGGTAACAATTATGCATCTGGGAAACCAAACTAATGACTACTTCAAGACCCATCATTTGGGTTTAGTCGAGTCAAAAGCTCACTAAAATGTTAAAAGCACCATCACCCACCAAAGATAGAAAACCAAAGATGGAAGCTCATGAGGAGTTCATGCAAAAAACCATTAGATTTATTGAATGATAGAAAAATAAAATACAACATAGAGATGATTCCAGACCAAGAGATTAGGTGCTTTACCTTTGATTTAGGATGGTTATTCTCTTAACTTCCACATTGATAGGGCGGCAGAAACAAATAGCCAACAAGGCAAAAACTGAAACTAGATTCAAACATATATTTGTCATCTATGTATGTATAAAAAACTTAACAATCATATGCATAACTTCAGATTGATGTAGAAAGTGCATACAACATGCAATAAAACCCTGATTCAATCACATAAACTTTAGATGGTTTATTCCTTTCTTTTTTTTTTCTTTTTTTACTTGTTCATTGTCCAACTTTCCCCCAGCCATGCCCTACCATTGTGAGCTTAAGATACATTTGTACAAGGAAAATGAACCTCTCTGATTCCAGCTCGTGCCTGCCCAAAATAGTAAAACCCTGATCACCAATGGAATCGCTACAATGGCAACATCAATGGCATCCTGATTTTCGATCATAGAACCCCTGGCTGTGATCAAGATCACAATTGGTTCTTGTCATGAACTATAAAATGATCAGGAACTATCTTCAGTAACAAAAAAGTATTACAAATATGTTCTTTTGAACAATTTTGAAGCAATAAAGTTGTCATTTGTTGGCACAAAAACACGAGGGAGGCAGCTGTTAGCAACTGGAAAACACAACTTAACCAAAATTGGAAAAATGCACAAACATGGATAGAGAAAAAGGATTTATCAGACATCTTAACGTCAGCTTGGATAACTTTTCTTCTAGCCTAAAAGAGAGAAAGGAAAAATAGAAAAGGAAAATAACAACTGAGAATCTGACATGCTCTTTTGGTTTTTTTTTTTCTTTTTTCTTTTTTTAAATTAATATAAAAAAAACATATGTGGTAGGTTTAGTCGGTAGGAGGGAGGGTATTATTGGAACCTAAAAGTGCATCAAACATTAAATATTTTGAAATGATATAGTAAATATTTTTTATTATTAAAAGATAAGTTACTATTTTACATTTATTTCTAAATCAAGGTGTTATAAACCAATGATATATGTTTGGATTCTTAATTTGAAATTTCAAACCATAAATTTGATAGGTTATTTAAAGTAAAGTATCATATAGATTTGGAAAAATTATAATTTTGAAAATCAAATATATAAAGAATATATTTTATTTATATACATCGAAGCATCTACATTATAGCTAAAAGAATAAATATGAGAGAGATAAAAGAAGAATTCATACAATGGAGATACTATAATCGTGAAAATCAAATATACAAGAATATATTTGAGGAAGATGATTTGCATGAATGGAAATTGTAGAGATAGGAGATTGTATCATTGAAGAACAAAATTAGTTTGAAAGGAGAACGATGCCTAGAAGGGTTAGGACTTTTGTCTGTGATGCACACACACACAAGACTAGATTATTATTATTATTATTATTATTATTATTATTATTATTTTCTTTTCTTTTATCAACTTGGCTAGAGGAAGCATATGCAGTGGGCTTAGTTGGCAAGAGGGAGGGTATTATTGGATCATAAAAACACATCAGTTGTGCATCAAACATTAAATATTTTGAAATGATATCATATATATATTTTGGATTATTAAAAGATGGGTTCCTATTTTACATTTATTTCCAAATCAAGGTATTTTAACCTAATCACATTTGTTTCGATTCTTAATTTGCAATTTCAAATCATAGGTTTGGTAGGTTATTTAAATTAAAAATGCCATATAGATTTAGGAAAACTATAATTTTGAAAATCAAATATATAAAGAATATATCTTATTCATATGCACCAATACATCTCAGTTATATATAGATATAGATCAAAGAACAAATATGAGAGATAAAAGAAGGCTTGATAGGACTGAGAGACTATAATCTTGGATATCAAATATACAAGAATATATTCTCCATATCCCCACTCTCTCAAAGAAATACAAAGGAAAAATCTCTGTTGAAAATGAACCTAAAGAAGTGGTTGAGAACGGGGCTTTCTTTCCGATACATGCATGCATCTAAACTTATCATATCTGTTTGGATTCTAATTTGCAATTTCAAATCATAGGTTTGGTAGGTTATTTAAATTAAAACATCATATATATTTAGAAAAACTATAATTTTGGAAATCAAATATACAAAGAATATATCTTTTTCATACGCACCTATATATCTAGAAAGGAGGGAAGCATACAGAATTGGTGGAACTATAGACATAGAATGGAAAAAACAAAGGAAATGAATAGAGATACTGATAACGAAAAAAATGTGAAAGTGTGTGGTGGCAGATACGCATATTCAAATGAAAGTGGTACTATAAAATGGTTGGTGTTTTTGGGTTTTGGAAGAGGAGCTCGCTACGCTCTGATTTGGTTGTCGCCTCCCCTCCCCCTCTTTGTTTTATCTACTGATAGTTCTAGCTACCTCAGTTAATTTCTCCTTTGGCATTGAATGAGATATGGGTGGTCTTCTAAAAAGGAAGAGAAGATCCTCATCTTCTTCTTCTGTTGTTCTTCTTCCTCTTTTTTGGGCTTTTTTCTTAGCCATTTTCTTGGAAAGATTAGTGGGTGTTGTTTCAGGTTTGGAGTACTCTAAGGACAAGCAAGCAAGTAGCTTGACACTTGAGAGGATTCAGAAGCACTTGGACAAGATCAATAAGCCAGCAGTCATGACCATTGAGGCATGTTGTGATATTCCAAATGAAGAAGAGTTCCAAGCACCATATATAAAATAAACTTCTTACAATGCTTTAAAGCAACGAGGTCCATTGCCCAAAGTCAATAACATCTACATAGGAGAGTGGCCAAAATGAATAATAGAGTGCCACTCAAATGAGTGTTGTGAGTGGTAGTAATAGTGATATTCTGAAACTAGATAAGAATTAAGAATTTCGATCTAACACTATATATGTAATGAACATCTCTTAAAAGAATTAACATGTTTTAAAACCACGAGCTTATTGGCCTAGAGTGGACATCAAAGGGAATGGGTCATTAAATATTATTTTCCCATTTTTCACTTAGATTTCATGTGAGGTTTCTTTAATTATTTACAGAAGATGATGTTTTCTGGGTTTTGTGTTCTTCATTGATTTGTCAGAGTCCAGATGGAGATATCATAGATTGCATTGATAAATGGAAGCAACCTGCTTTTGATCATCCTCTTCTCAAGAATCATAAGCTTCAGGTATACAAAGTCTATTCCGAAGCCTCCTCAATTATCCGGTGCTTTTTGTATTGATTTTTAATTTTTATTATGTGATGAATACAATCAGTTGGTTCCACCAGAGATGCCAAAAGTGAGGAGAATGAAAGAAGAGGAAGTGAAGGGAGATAAACATATTTCAAGTAGGAAGAATGAAGAAAGGGTGGGGATTAGTGGGAGAGGTGCATGGCAAGTATGGCATCAAAATAGGACAAGGTGCCCCAAGGGCACAGTGCCCATCAGGAGGACCACGGTGGATGATGTGTTGAGGGCCCAATCTCTCTATGATTTTGGTAAGAAACAACCAAGAATGGCTCTTGCTAGGCACACCGTTTCCCCAGATGATGTTAATGCCACAGGCCATGAGGTTTATCTCTTCTTCAATATCATTCCCTTGTCTCCTCAGCTAAGATTTTTGCTGCTTCATTTATAGAAACAACGTTGCTTCTAATTTGCACTTATTTTTGGTTTTTCATGAGGAACTACGATTTCTTTTTAATTCTTTTACAAAATCGACATCATTTAGCATGACTTTTAACATTTTTTTTTAATAAAAATATTTTGTTTCTTGTTTCAAAAAAAAAAAAAAAAACACCCATTAGGCAAGGATGTTTTTGAGTTGAGTACTTTCATAAAAAATTCATATTTATGGGAATAAATTCCACGTTAACTCTCTTTAAAAAAAAAAGTGATAAAATTCTTATAGATAGCCCTATTAGGAGTGAATACTATTATTATTATTATTTAATTCTATAAACTTGATATCATTAGAATATCTTCCAATATCTTTGTTAAGTTGCTATGAAATTAATTTAATAACTAGATTATTTTTTGCAATGAAAAATAACTTGGAGTGCATTGGGAATGATAGTATGCGATCGCGAGCTCGAGCCCATCGGAAGCTGTGTACGGAGCATCTGCAACAATAAACTTGTGGAACCCATCCGTACAAGTGGAGGAAGAGATGAGTATCTCCCAGATTTGGGTTCTTGCCGGATCATTCGAGGGCTCAGATCTGAATAGCGTAGAAGCTGGGTGGCATGTACACTGTTTCCTCTTTTTCTAATTATAATCCATTACTTACTATTTATTATTTAATAACCCCTTATTCTTTTATATTATACGATACGTACTCAGGTTCTGCCGAATCTGTACGGTGACAAGAGCACCAGATTATTTGTTTATTGGACGGTCAGATCTCTTTCTAACAAGTCAAAAGTCAAAAGTCAAAAGTCAAACATGTTGAAGATATATTAAAATGATTTTTAACCTAAGTTTACCAAATGGTGACAGGCAGATGGATATCAATCAACAGGGTGTTACAACACTCTATGTCCAGGATTTGTGCAGGTGGACAAAGAAATAGTTGTGGGAACGGCCATTGCTCCGGTCTCCACCATCTCCGGCGAGCTATACGAAAGTAATATTTTCATATGGAAGGTTTGTGATTCTTCATCAGATAGATTTGTTTGACTTTGATAATTTTATATATATTATTTGGAGAATTAAAAATAAATGAAAATTTTAGGATCCAAAGACGGAAAATTGGTGGCTGGGGTACGAGAACAACAATGCAGTGGGATACTGGCCATCAAACCTGTTCACACACTTAGCAGCGAATGCGACGCTGGTGGAGTGGGGTGGGGAGGTGTTGAATACCAAGCCCAACGGCGCCCACACTTCCACCCAAATGGGCTCAGGCCGGTTCGCCCAGGAGGGCAATGGAAAGGCCAGCTATTTCCGAAACCTGGGACTTGTCGATTCAAATAACGACATCAACCCACCCCAAAGCATATCCACCCGAGCCGATAATAGCAATTGCTACAGCATAAATCTCCTCAACAACAACGATTGGGGCACTCACTTCTTCTACGGGGGACCTGGATTTAATCCCAACTGCCCTTAGATCCTCACACTGCTATTTCCAATCCTCTCAGTTTGTTTTGATCCCCTGAAATTGAATAAAGCTCTACAACCTTGCCAGGCGTGGAATAAGAATATTCATATTTAGTTGATGATAACGCAAATGTTTGTTATTTATGACCTTTTATATACTAATCTACTTTCATAAAAATAGGTAAGCTTTCTTACAATGGGTTTGAACTTATTTTCATAGTGTTTTTATGTGGGTTTTAATATGTTACATGGATCATTTTAATTTTAATTTTGGGTTGATGCTTCTAGATATCTTGAGTTTCATTTATTTTGAGCATAATAATATGGGCTTTATGAGAATTTTCATGTGGACTATAACTTAGGACTAGTTTAATTTTATGTTGGATGTAGTCTCCGATAGTATTTTATAATCGGCTTTGGGTTTGGACCGTTGACTCTGATAAGATGTCTCTTTTTTGTTGTTGTGGAAGTTGTCTTGTAATTTTTATTTTTTTACATTTTTTTATATATTGTAAAAATTATTATTATTAGTTTTTTTAAATAAAATTAAATTTTAAAAAATAAAAACTGTGAAAGACATTTTCATCATAAAAATCAAATTTTTAAATAAAATTATGAAATCATTACCCTGTAAGTACAAATCGAGTTGGAATCTTTTCTTTGAATAGAATTGTGTTGAATAATTCTTTTCCTAATAAAAGTAAATAAAAATCATTTTCTCGGGAATACGATATTTTAAAACATTTTTTATAAATAAAAAATTAAAATTATTTATTTTTTTCAAAATAAATGAAACATTCTTTTTAAATAAAATTTATCATTGAGTTGGAACTCATTTTTTTAATATACATAAGCTCGCTTACATTCTTTTGTGAAGGTGTTATATCTTAGAGTTGTTGATTCAAATAAGGGCATCAACCCACCTCAAGACATATCAGCCCAAGTCGATAATAGCAATTGTAAGAGCAAAGGGAAACAATCACAGGGTGCATGGATGGAGCAATTTGCTGCAGCCTTCTAACACTTGGAAAATGTCTATAGTGAGCTCCATCCATGCACCCTGTGATTGTTTCCCTTTGCTCTTTTATGCACCAAATTGCTCATTTTATTCCCAAAACACTAGAAAACAAGATTAAATGTCCATATATAAGGGTAATGGGATTGTTGGTTCAGGGCTGAGAGAGTTTTGGGTGAAAAGGATTCCTTTTGAGTAGGGACATGGCTCCCAATTTGATGAAGTTTAGACTTCTGAGGTATGTTTGCAATGAGTTTGTTTTAAATGTTGTTCTTCTTGGTATTAAGTTTGCTTGTTGAAGTTTACAGATTAAGGAAGGTTTTTGTTTAGCAAAATTAATTGGTTCTAAGTTTCTGTCAGTTATGCAATGAGCATGCTGAAATGGAAAATGTGCTCAAACTATGAGGTCAATGTCTGTAACATTCTCAATCCTGATCTGTAATACATAGTAGCTATGCAAAGGTTAAGACCAGACTTGAAACTGAAGCCAACTCTCCATTATTGGAATATTGCCTTTGACCTTCCAATCAGCTCTCTTTTCCTTTATAAATACATGTAAATGTCTCACTTTCTTCTCAAGTCTTTTATTCAAAAACTAGCTTGCAAAAAGCCTGATACAGAAATTCATCTCAATGGGTTAAGGGAGCCTCACCATGTGGCAAGAAAATTCTTAGCTAGGCCTTAGCATGTAGGTGTTGGAGCCATTGTCAGGAGAAGCAGATGAAGGTAAGACCTGAGAGTAAAAACATTAGTTTTTCTTTAAATCTTTACATTGATAGGTTATTTAAACACTAATTTAGGAAAGAGGTGAAGAATATAAACCAAAGATCAAATTTCATGGTAAGTGAACAATTGACCTAAAAGTTTGAAGTTATTAGATAGTGAATTAGAGATGTATATCACACTACAACAAATAAGGGGTTCTGCCATTAATTAATTTGTGGTTAAAAGAAAATATTTTGTGGTAGAATATTTTTTTCCACAAAAAATTTATATGTGGTGGGTTCGTTGCTATAAGTCCGCAAGCAATTATTTTTAACCATAAAACTTAATTTTATAGCAAAAATAAATAGTTTTTCCATAATAAAATTTATGGTAACATGCCACTTTTTACTACAAAAGAAAATTTGTGGCAACATGTCATTTTTCACCATAAAACAAGTTTATAGTATGATGTTATTTTTTTCATGAAAATAATCATGGTGAATCTTAATTTTTTGTCGTAAAAAAAATGTGAAAAATCACTATTTTATCATAATATAAAATTTCTAGTAAAATATGTTTCATTCACATGTTTCACCTTCAATTCATTTCCCATTTTTCAGCCTTAAATATCTTTTATAATAAATTTAATATTAATATTTCAAATGACATGGTTGATAAAATTATTTTCTTGTTTGACACCAATTTTCTCATCAATAGAAATCTCTGTATAGACCAAATATGAGTGTATATTTTCATAACCATCCACCTATAAAAAACATGAATTGAACATTAAATATAGAACTTACCTCAATCAGTTATCCTTATACAATCAAACAAAATAAAATACAATTGGATATCCACATGACTATTATTCCTTTCATGAGTATTGACTCAAATTCATCTTTACAAACATCCCCTACTACATTTAGAAGAGTAAGAAAAAAAAAAAGGTGAACTAATAACCCAAAAACAATTTCCAACCTCCCATAGAATCTTTTACCTCTACATAATGCATCACATGGCTTGGGACACTGGAAAAAAAAAAAAAAAAAAAAAAGAGTTTGTTGAGATATTAGGAATGCTTTCCTTATATAATTATTTCCTTATATTATTTAGTGTTGAGATATTAGGAATGTTTAGATATTAGGAAAGTTGAGATATTAAGAATATTGAGATATTAGGAAAGTTGAGATATTAGGACATTTGTTGTTATTTCCTTATATCATTCTTTCCTTGTATCATTCTTTCCTATTCTTAGAATGGTGATTACCCTCTATATATACTTTGTATATGAACAAATGAAAGGAAAAAAATGAAAAAACTACCATTTATCAATTTGAAGATGGTATCAGAGCCATGGAACTGAAATCCTGGATATTTTGCCGCTATGGTAGTCTGACAGCGATCATCCATCCTAAGACAAGCCCTAATATTGATAAGTCAACCTTCAAATGCACTCACTGCAATAAGACTGATCCCACTAGTCTGGATATCCCACAATTTCAAAGCAACAACTCTTGGTATGACCAGGAAAACAATGAGGAACCGAGGGTTTGAACCATGGACCTTTAGATCATGTTTAGGCTATCAACACTTTGTTATTAATGATAATAATCGTGATCAACGGAAGAAGGATTCCAAGAAAACCTCGATTGCAACTGTTGCCGAAATAAAAACAGAGGCTAATGTTGCTGAGAAAGCCTCTGCATTGGTAGCCGCTACAGATCATGGTGGTAAGTTTTTAAATACTTTTACACTTGTTATTAATAGTGCATGGATAATTGATTCTAGTGCTGTAGATCATATGAATTTTGATTTTAGACAGGTTTCATACCTTAGACCTTCCTCACAAAAAATTGTTTCCACAGCCAATGATAACACAACCCCAGTCATTGGGGAAGGATCCTTAACTCTTATTGGTACTTTAAATTTGGATTCTGTTTTAGTTGTTCCATCTTTAGATTACAATCTTTTGTCAGTTTCTCAAATCACCGCAACCTTATCTTGTATTGTCATTTTTTGGTCTGAATTTTGTGTGATTAAGGACATCCAAACAAGACAGACGATTGGTTGTGGTATTAAGCAAGGAAAACTCTATTACTTGGACTTACAATCAAAGGATTCAAATAAGTTGCAACAAGCCTTGATGGTAGATGGATCTAAGGGGGAGAAGAAAAAGTCTGAAATTTGGTTGTGGTATCGACGTCTGGGACATGCTTCCTTTGGTTATTTAAAAAAATTGTTTCCTAATTTGTTTGCAAAGAGTGATATTTCTGGTTTCCGTTGTGATATGTGTGAATTGGCTAAAAGCCATTGTGTTTCGTTTCTGTTAATTTTGAACAAAAGTTTGTTTCCTTTTATGGTTATACATTCTGATGTTTGGGGCCCATCCAAAAGTCCCAACTTTGAGTGGCTCACGTTGGTTTGTTACTTTTATTGATGATTGTACCAAAATGACATGGTTATGCTTGATGAAGACCAAAGATAAAGTGAACTTGTTATTTCAAAAATTTCATAAAATGATTGAAACTCAGTACAATGCAAAGGTTCGGGTTTTGCGTAGTGATAATGGTGGAGAATATCAAAGTTCTGATTTTCAAAAGTATTTGGAAGGACATGGCATCATTCATCAGACTACTTGTTCCAATACACCCCAGCAAAATGGAGTCACTGAACGAAAAAATCGACACTTGTTAGAGGTTGTTCTTGCTTCCTTGATAGCAGTAAAAACACCAATATCTTATTAGGGAGAAGCAATCACATCTGCAGCATACTTGATCAATCGGGTACCTTCCAGTTCAATTAACTTCCAAACACCTCTCCAAGCTCTTACTAATGTCGTAGTTGGCCCAACTGTCCCAAATCTATCTCGTGTTTTTGGTTGTGTGGCATTTGTGCATCCACACAAACACCAACGCACCAAGTTAACTTCCCATGCATTGCAATGTGTGTTTGTTGGATATGCATTGCACAAAAAGGGATATCGATGTTACCATCCTCCAACTCGACAAATGTATATTACAATGAATGTGGTGTTTCATGAAGATTCGATGTATTTTTCATCTGAGTCTGAACTTCAGGGGAAGTACCATAAGGAAATTAACCAGGAAGTGGGTAAGTTGGATATGAATGGTCAACAATTTGGGTCCGAAGATGTCTTCACTGAAATACCAAACCAATCGTCGTCTATTAAGGGTGTTCTTAATTTGGAACTTGATCCATTCATGAAACGGTTACCACACCGTCATAATAAAGGTATTCCTAAACCCACATATGAACCTGAATTGTCTACCAAAGTCAAATATCCCATGAGCAACGTCTAATCATTGTTTGTCTGAATCAAATAAGTCATTTGTAAACCAATTATCTACTATAGCTATTCCTAACAGTGTACAGGAAGCCTTAGCTGATCCAAGGTGGAAAGCATCCATGAATGAAGAGATGAAATCATTGTAGAAGAATGAAACATGGGAACTCATAGAATGTCCACCAGGAAAAAAGCCAATTGGGTGTCGTTGGATCTATACTGTGAAGCACAAGACAGATGGTAGTATTGAATGATTTAAAGCAAGACTGGTAGCAAAAGGATACATTCAAACTTATGGAATTGACTACACAGAGACATTTGCACATGTAGATAAGATCAACACAATTCGAGTATTATTGTTTTTAGCTGCAAACCTAGATTGGCCATTACAACAGTTCGATGTGAAAAATGCCTTTCTGCATGGCGAGTTATCTGAAGAAGTATATATGGATCTTCCACCAGGATGCATGGTGTCAGAAAAGCAATGTCAGAAGCTGTGCAAATTGAAGAAGTCATTGTATGGGTTGAAGCAATCCCCAAGAGCATGGTTTGGAAGGTTCACAAAGTCAAGGATAGCTTTTGGCTGTCGTCAAAGTAATTCAGATCACACTTTGTTCCTGAAAAAGCAACATGGTAAGATTACGACACTCATCGTATATGTGGATGACATGATAGTTACAGGAAATGATCCTGAAGAAAGAAAAGCTCTACAAAATTATCTATCTAGAGAATTCGAAATGAAAGATTTAGGTCCTCTAAAATACTTTATTGGGATTGAAGTTTCTCGATCAAGTGAAGGAATTTTTCTGTCTCAAAGAAAGTATGCCTTAGATCTTTTACAGGAGACTGGAACGTCGGGATGTCAACCTGTTAATACACCAATAGAAGAAGGTCTGAAATTGTGTGTTGGGTCTAATCAAGTATCAACCGATAAGAGAAGATACCAAAGACTTGTGGGAAGATTAATGTACTTAGCTCATACAAGACCAAATCTTGCTTATGCATTAAGTGTAGTGAGTCAATACATGCATAATCCTGGAAAGCAACATATGAATGCAATCATGCGTATTTTGAGGTATTTGAAGAAAGCTCCTAGGAAGGGAATTTTGTTCTCTAAAAATGTTAATCATCAGAGTTTGGAAGTATATACTGATGCTGATTGGGCCGGTGCAGTGGATGATGGGCGATCTACATCTGGTTACTTTACCTTTGTAGGTGGTAATCTTGTGACATGAAAAAGTAAGAAGCAGAATGTCGTCACTCATTCAAGTGCAGAAGCTGAATTTAGAGGTATGGCTCTAGGACTTTGTGAGGCATTGTGGCTAAGACTCCTCTTACAAGATTTAGGTTACTATCTAGGCAACCAATCCAACTGTTTTGTGACAATAAAGTCGCATGTGACATTGCTCATAATTTAGTACAACATGATCGTACAAAGCATGTCGAGGTGGATAGATTCTTCTTAAGGAAAAGTTGGATGATAAAATTGTGGAATTGCCTAAGATTCAATCAGAAGATCAATTGGCCGATATCATCACCAAAGCTGTCTCAAGTCAAGTGTTCTCAAAATTTTTAGACAAGTTGGGCATGTGTGACATCTATGCACCAACTTGAGGGAGAGTGTTGAGATATTAGGAATGCTTTCCTTATATCATTCTTTCTTTATATTATTTAGTGTTGAGATATTAGGAAAGTTGAGATATTAAGAATATTGAGATATTAGGAATATTGAGATATTAGGAAAGTTGAGATATTAGGAGATTAGTTGTTATTTTCTTATATCATTCTTTCCTTGTATCATTCTTTCCCATTCTTAGAATGATGATTACCCTCTATATATATTCTGTACATGAACGAATGAAAGGAAAAAATGAAAAAACTACCATTTATCAATTTGAAGAGAGTTTACATTGAAGTTATCCCAAATAATTGAAGATAATAAATGCTTAGAAATATGAAAGAAACGAAGAAAGCACAACATTAAGAGTGCTTTTAACCAGAATGAAGATGAAAGAGTGCCTTTAAATAGAACCAAGATGAAGGTTTCTAAAGTATATATTCTTTCTATGGTAGGAGAGTAGTTTAATTGAAGTGGAACAAAAATCTATTATTTAAGTAGGAATTATCAATTATTTTAGGAACAATTATTCATAGCAAATAGAAACCTTCAACTTGTAAAAAAACCAATATCAAATAGAAGCTCTATTGAATACAGCTTGATAACCATCATCAGTATTTCGTAACAGTAATTTAAAACCAATATTAAAGAAATTCTTCGAATCCTAGATATTCAACAACAATAATTCGAAGAATATAACTATCAAAAACCATCCTTAATAATTAGATTCCAACCTTCATACTTGATTTGATATTCATCCTATTGAGGTAGCTCGAAGCTCAAATTTATACCTGGTTGCTCTTTCAAATCTAGAGGAGTTAATTTTTTAATGTCAAAGCTACTTAAAAATATGTTTGTTTTTAGCTTCCTATAGATTCTTGTAATCTATAAAATAAAGACACAAGAAAAACGCCAAAAAGAAGAGATGGAGGCCTAGTGTGCATTAATTGAAGAGGAGGTTTCACACTTTGTGCATATTCTGATCACAACTTCTTGTCTTCTAGTTTCTGCTCCACATGTGAGATGCAACAACCCACTAATGTTTTTCATTAAAATAAATCCATGTTTTGAAAGCCTCCTTAATGGGGTAGAAAGAATGTTTTTTATTTGATTTATTTTACAAATTATGGAGAAAATAAAATATACTAAAATCAATTAAATTAAAGCTTACTTATATATATATTGACTTGGTTTGGATTATCAAAAGTACTTAAAAAAAATAGAAAAAGAAAGAAAGAATAAAATACTTTTATTTAGTTTGTCATATGAAGTAGGAAAAGAATTTTGTAGTGCTCATATGACATGGACTAGTACCACCATATTTCAAAGTTGTATAAAATCAAATTACCTGCTACCTCCAATAGAAAAGCCTCTATTACCTAGTCACGATTTGCGTCTCCCGATGAACAAATTCAAACCCAAAAAATAGATTGAGAAACTAAGTTGAAAGTTTTATGATAGTATAAAAAAAACAATGTACTCAAATTGTCAGTGTTAACTAAACTTTATGCGAAAATAATTATTTTGAAAAATCAATTTTGGATGCATAAAACATGATAGATTTAAGTACTGAAGCAATGATTAAATAAAGATCATATTCTTACCTTGATCCATGACATCGATAATACTTTTGAAGTGAGTCTGAGTCATATTGTGAATTGTTTTAGTCAAGGTCTTTAACTCATTACTCTCATATAGTGGATGAGTTACTTGTGTGGTGTATGTTGTTATAAGTATAAAAAAAAAAAAAAAAAAAAACACATAAGAATGAGAGTGTGGCTTGGGAAGTTAACCTTAAATAAAAGATTTATATTTCTTAGTCTTCCCATCAGAGAATGCATGAGAGTTATACTCATTATTTACAAACATTATGTACAAATTAATGGGTAATAGGAAGTTATCAACTTAAATGCATTCATATAATTGCATAGATTATAATTTTTCATCTTATTCCATTACTCGTAAACATTACATATGTACAAATTAAATCACCTAATGATGAGGTTATAAAGTTATAACACCTTTTGCATATAAATGAAAATTTCCTAACTTCCCATTTATAATATTGGTCTTCGATACACAAGATTGGAGGATGCCCATTGAATTGACTCACCTACCTATCAATTGATACTTTTAAATAATATTTATACAAATATAATTATAAATTACCACACATTATAGAAAAAATGCTAACAATCTCCCACTTGGCCTACATAATTATATTTGTAATAGATTAACACATAATATGACCACAACAATTTCTCAAAAAATTAGCACTCTTTACATTAAGATTATGTTTCATGGAACCACTAACACCAAATCATTGAAATTTTGATACTCTTAAATAATATTTACACATATATAATTATAAATGGTCATATATTATATAAAAAATGCTAACAATCTCCTACTTGGCCTACATAATTATATTTGTGATAGATTAAAACATAATATGACTATAACAATTTCTCAAAAAATTGGCATCCCTTATGTTAAGATTATGTTTCATGGGACCACTAACACCAAATCATTGAAATGATTGGATCACACAACAATCCAATATTCTTTAAAGATTATAGTACTTGTTTCTCCATTAACATGAATCAATGACTTTTATGACAGGATAATTCATTCACATAATAGTCCCATCAACTTTTAAACATCTAGATTGTGCATAAAATTAATGTACAAAAGTAACATAATAATAATCATCAATATATCATAATCAAGAACCTTATTTTCATTATAATGTGATCACATGCATTACACTCTCAATCAGTCTAAAATTGACACACTTGCCACGAAGCCCATTTGCATAACATAATCCTTAAAAAGCTTAGGTGGACATGAGTTTATTTTTAATATGTTCAATAGAGACAACTCTATTTTCAACTCTCTTCCTTATAGCTAGATACTTAATATCAATGTGCTTTGATCCTCCTATAGTTTTATTATTTTTAGAAAGTCAAACAACATTATTATCACAATATATTCTCAATGGTCTCATTATCGAATCAACAACATGTAGCCTTGAGATAAAGTTTCTCAACCGTATCGCATGACATGTGACTTCACAACATGCTACATATTTCACTTCCGTTGTAGAAGAAGCTATCAATGATTGCTTATGACTCTTCCATGAAATAGGTCCATCAAATAACATAAAAAATATAGTCAGATATAGACTTTTTGGTATCTTTATAGTTGACATAATCAAAATTAGAATAACTACAAGAAAAAGGTGAAACAATGACGCTTTTTAAGTGTCAAGAAAGGTAAAAATTCCCCAAAGTGTCGTCTTATGCCCTATCATTATATGTTACAATTAACAATGACACTGTTAGGAAACATCATCTTTTATTAATGCTTTCAATGGCGCTTTAAGAAGTGACATCCTTGAATAATGTCTGCAATGACACTAGTGGAAGTGTCATCTTTGAATATTTTTATTGAAATGATTTTTATAAAATAACCCATCTTGACACTTATATGAGCATCATCTTTGATTAATTTTATTAATGACGCTTTTAAAAATGTCATCTTTGATTATTTTCTATTAAAAATAATATTTTTATAATTTATTTTTTATATAATTAAATTAAAAAAAGTACAATAATTTTTTTTAAAAAAAGACATCAATTAAAATATCTCCAAATATTGATATACATTAACATTGCTTAAAAAATTAATGTAACTACCTATATATATTAATTACACATAAATTTGTTAATTATATCAAAATATTTCAACAAGAATTTTTAATTTTAAGATAAGAACAAACATTGGTACCAAGACTACTAAAATAAACCATAACCTTTAAAACCATAGCTCAATTGCCTAATGAGTTCATTGATGTAATCTTCATAAGCATCACCTTCTTTAACACAACGACTTCTCTTCTTTAAGCAAACAAGTTTCCTTTGCAACCTTTAAATAAAAATAGGAAGAATAGAAACCTCTAAATTATTTATACATATAATAACTAATAAGTATAAATGAAATTATAATCTTCACAAAATTAATTTAGGTTATTCAAGTTTGCTTATCTAAATCCCCTTTGTCTCTTTCATACATAGATTGTGTTCCTTTCAATTCATTATAAGAAAAAATAATTATATTATGAAGTGTTTTTGAAATAAAATCTAGCAAATTATTCTAATGTAGATAAAAAGCTCTCTATTGCCAACTCTATGTTGCACCTTTAGAGCATTACTTAAAAAAAGACCCATAAAGAATTTGATCAACGTAAAACTAGACATACAAACACCAAAATACATGAATAGTTCCAACTAACATATCATGCTTTTCCCAAATCAAGGATAAAATGTACTTACAATTTTTAAAAAAGTTTGATTTTTTATTCAACAAAATAGAAGAAATAAATTCTATTTTTATGAGATAACATATTGCATCTTTAGTATAAGTTAACAACTAAATTAAATCTTTAATAAACTCACAGACACTAAGTAGAGTGAATAAATATGCATTAAAATCTTATTATAAAGTGTATGTAAGAATTAGGGTTGCTCTATATGGACATTTAATAGTGAACTATTATAGAATTCTTGAATACAAGAATAAGAATTAGACCTATAATGCATAATTAAAAAAATGCCAAGGTCCAAGCATGATGAAAACCATCATATTATCATTATGTTATTATTAAATTTAATTTTATTCTAGTTCCTTTGCTTTTGTTAATTTTGATAATAAGAGGAGCTTGTAATTTACTAGATGAGATATGATCCAAATCCTAAGAAAGGAAATATAGACTTATTTTTATATTTCATTTCAACAAAACCAAGAAACATTGCATTTCTTGATTTAAGATATCATAAAAATCTTATCTAATCATAAAAGTAAATAACTAAATTATAAGGCTATAGTACAAGTAGAATTCTATCTTCTATTTTTGAAAGAGATGTTTCAAGTGTAGTGGTGGGCTACCTTTAAAAGTAGTAGGGGATAAGTGCCTTTGAATACATGCAATGTTTTACTAGTACTTAAGCACCCTACTCCAACTCCTAGTTATCACAATTATATCTTGATCCTGAAAGAAAGCTTAGAACATTTTATGACTAGAGTTTATTTCTAGAGTTTAACTATTTCATAACATTTAATAAATAAATAGAAACAAGATCTCAAAACATGGTGAATATAAAAAGCACAATAAAAATAATTTTATTACTACAATTTCTTTCACAAAGCATGATAGATTGCAAATACTTATAATAAATGTAAAAAATTAGAAAACCAAAATGAATAAATAGAAACCAAACTCAGACCATCAAATCTACATTATTGATCATTCTAGAAGCTACATTATTGATTAAACCATCTATTTATGAAATATTAACAAAGGAAAAAAAAAATGATAAGTTTCATAGAGAGTTGATTAAAAGTTTGAGAATTTTGGACATTGATTTTTTAAAATGATTTCTTTCAAATTTATTACTTTTTCAATTACTTTTAACGTTAAATAGATTTGTTAACTTAATTTACTAAATATAACCATTAAGTTATTTTATAACTTTTTCCCTAAAGTAGATTTAGTCAAACACTTGTGAGTAGGATTTAAAAAAAAAATGAAAAAGCTATTATCAAAATTACCTGAAAATGAAAATTTGGCGTGCTTCATTTGAAGAAATAATTATAGTGCATCTTGAGTCAAATGCAATCAAACCACCTACACTGAACCAAACTTGTAAAGTCAATGGTGAGTTGTTATGCAAATACTAAAATATAAAATATTAGTGAGATTACCATTTTTACTTATCATAGAAGTGAAAATATATGATGTCTAAGGTCAAAGGGAAGTGTGATTCTGCATTTTCACATGCGTTCACCCTTGATGGTGAGATTCGCTTTTTGTTTGTGAAAAACTAATTTTATAAATAATGGAGTCACCACTTATTTTCATTTTATTTTTTAAAAGGAAAACAAAATAAGAAAGAAAAATCCTAAAAAATTACTTTTTTTTTTTTTTATTTAGAAAAGTCTGTCTTTGAAAACCAAAGTCTAAGTCTGAGGATCAAGTTACTTATTAGGAAGGTATCATAATGGTAGCACACCTCTAAACACTAAAATTGGTCTCTACTAAATAAGTTGGAGTAACTATGACAATTAATGGGTAAATTAATGGATGCCATGGATCAAAGTAAATGTCAAAACATACACATTCAATAAGCAGTAATCACAGAAGATGAAGAACATACCTTTATAACTTGTTAAGCGCCCATAAAACGACAGAATTAGTTTACAAGCAAAAATATAACATATGGAATATGCATTCCACACAAGATCATCAACATGAAGATCAAACAGAGCAAAGTCAACCAATCATATGAATCAAGCATAGATACTAATATACATAAAGAAGTAAGGGAAGGGAAGGAAGCATACCTTGACAACATTTAAAAGTGCTTTCATAAAATGAGGTTAATTCACAACTAATAATAATGAGCTTAAAGAATAATTAAAAACTAAACACACACACACACACACACACACACACACACACACACACACACACATATATATATATATATATATATATACATAGCATGTCTCAAAAGGAAGGTTCACAAGCATATTCAAAAGTGACCAAATTATCAAAATAAAAGGAATTATCATTAAACAAGGTAGAATATTGGTTCATAAAAGAAACTCCAAATAAATATCAAGAAGTGTTATCTCACAAAAATAAAAATTAAGTAACATCTTTAACATGTCCAGATTACTATCCAAAATTCCAAATTAATTAATTATAATCCAACTAATATCGAATTTATTCACAAGTAGGTCCATAGAAAAATCAGCAAATGGTCAGAACAAAGGACTCTATAAAATAAATCTAAAACAAATATCTAGAAGTTAAGTTTCATCATGAAAATTTTCAAAGAACATCTCCTATATGTATATTTTATCATCCAAGTGAGAAAATTAATTAACTAGTTCTTATTTAGTACCAGATTTCATAATAATAATAATAGGTCCAGAACAAGGAATCTTTTTAAGGTATTCAACAATTGATTTTTTTTTAATTAGTTTAGAGATATCCTAAAATCATACAAAAATTCACATAACTATATTAATATGTATATTTTGAAATAAAAATAATCATATGTAAATATCACATTTATAACATATTTAAAAATAAATAAACATCTCTCACCTCCAGAAGAACACTTGTGCAGTGGGTATAAGAAAAAAAAAATCTTATCTCTCATTTCAAAAATAATTTATTTATATTTTTTGTATTAAAAATTAAATTTAAGAAGTCTATATTAAGATAAAAATTTCAAATAAATTAAATAAATTTTTTATTAATTTAATTTTTCAAAACAATACTAAATAAAAAATAGAGTGAAAATTGAACCTTTTGAAATATTGATTTATATATTCTAATTGGGAAATTATTTTTTGACTTAAAAATAAATATAAAATAAAATTAAAAAAGTCTAAAATATCATGGAATAATTATAAAATTTTTAAAGAGTTTCTAAATAGTTGGATTCCAATTTAAAATTTCAGAAGTACAGTGAGCTGTCAACAGTGTTAATAAAGATCCATGTTTTGGAAAATTTTGTATGTAAGGATCTATTAAATCCCATTTTAATTTCCATGAATTCCTTCATAAGGACTCCATTAATTGGAGCTATGAATTTTAATTCGTGTGCATTTAAAACGAAAATTCATTTTTAAAACTTTTGAAAGTTGCATATCGAATAAAATAGGTAGCATTGTCTTTTGGAACATTGAAGTTTCATACCTAAAGGAACTAAGATGAATTTTTAATATACGTTTAGGGATTGATTTAATAAGGAAAAAATTTTGGAAACAATTTTTTTATATTGAAATACATGAAATCTCAAATAATAAATTATCAAGGAAAAGTTTAAGTGTATGTGTGTGAAATAAGGAAGTGAATTACAAATATCAAATCATAAAATCAAATTAAAACATTGATAAGAAGCCAATTGTCATTTGATTATCCAATGGCTTATATTGGTAAAAAAAAAATGATATAACCTCATTCCTAAGTCAAATAAGCAACAACATTCAATCAAATAATTTTCATTATAGAATCCAACAATACTCATTTCAATTTTAAATTTAAGCATCAACAATAAAATCTCAATGTGTAGCTATTCCTCAATCACTTTCATAACCTCAATTCACCATTGAGAACCAGCATGCATTACTAAGTAAATGATCAAACAGCAAACAAGTGTGGCCTTGCTTACATCAACACCAAGTCACTATTCCTATAATCTAATAAAATAAACATGTGAAAGTGATTTTAAATTGAATAAAATTATACCAACTGGTGTCTAGTGATGCTCTTAAGTTGATGGAATGGGTGTATTGTAGCCAAACCTCTCACAATGATGAAAATAACAAACGGTGGTTTGTTGATTCTTTGATAGCAGTGATGAATAACTTTAGTAGTGAATTCAATGATGGGTCAAACTATAAGTTTTTATGGGTTGATCTCTAACAGTGGTGAAGATGCAAACAAAAATCTAAACCCTCCTTTCAAATGAAGACGCTAGCAATGGTGAAAATGCGCTAGAAACAGAGGAACGGTATAGATGTGGTGCTCTAAAATCACGAACGAAGAAGTAGTGATGGAGACCTATGTCGAGTGCAATGATGATTAGTATAGTGTTGCAGGTACTTCTTGGAGATTTTTATTTCAAAACTATAAGTGCGCTAGTATGATGTAGGTGTAGTGCCGATGGAGACGAGCTATGGAAATGAACTGTTGTTCGCACAAGAATGGTGATTTGTAGGTTTGATGATGATGACTGTAGCTCATCTGCAAATGATCACCCTCTAATGGCGATGATGATGACAAATGTTGATCTTTAGGGTGGTGGAAATGGCGAGTTCCAATGGCGATGGTAACTTGTAGCAGCGTCGATCTTCGGTGGTGAAAATGGCAAGCTCTAAAGGTGGTAGTGACCTGCAATGACGTTAATCTCTAGTGACTATGACAGCAAGCTCTAATGGTGGTAAAATACATCGATAGTGACGATCTCCATGAATAGAACAACAGGCTTCCATGATGGTGAACTACTTTGACAGCTATGAACTTGCCTTTTTCATTGTAGAATTTGTGTTCCTCTAGAAAACTAAAAATGCTTAAGCATAGATTTAGCAAGAATGAAGAATTTATTTCTATTCACAACACATTATACACTAGATCAAATGGTTATATATATATATATATATATATATATATATTACAGTATATATAACTAATCTAACAATCTAACCATATATTGAACCACCTAACCATCTTCTAACTAATCATAACATCATCTAATAAAGAGGAGAAAAATCAGCTGCTGATGTGGGTGTTTGTCTATCATCCCCCCGCAAGCTGACAGGTCTCGGGACAATAGAGAGATGAGTACAAGCGGCTGAGGACTGACAACTTGGAACATGTTTAGTAAAGACATCTACCAACTGGTCGGTAGAAGGAACATATTGAATCAAAAGCTCTTTACGGAGGACCTTATCACGGACAAAGTGAAGATCAATCTCTATGTGCTTGGAGTGGGCATGGAAGACAGAGTTAGCTGCAAGAGCAGGAGCACTGATATTGTCACACCAAATCAGAGGAGTGTCCAATTGAGGAATGCACAACTCTTTGAGCAGAAACTGAACCCATGAGACCTCAGCGGCGAGAAGAGCAAGTGCTCAATACTTTGATTCTGCACTACTACGAGAGATGACACGTTGCTTGGTAGAGGACCATGAGATGAGATTGGTGCCAAAAAAAAAAGACAAAAGCCACTAGTGCTTCTTCTATCATCGAGACATGAAGCCTAATTGGCATCGATATAGCCTTGAAGAGACCAAAATGGTGAGGCATGGATAGAAAAACCATGAGTAGCAGTACCTTTGAGATAGCGGAGTATGCATTTAGCAGCTTGCAGATGAGAAGTGGTAGGATGAGCCATGTATTGACAAGCTCGATTCACTACAAATGAGATTTTTGGTCGTGTGAGAGTGATGTACTGAAGAGCACCCACAAGACCGTGGTAGTGAGTAGCATCAAAGCAGATAAAGGTTCTCTATTTACTGTTGATAACAATTTTCCCAAAGCACCAGGTGTGCTAGTAGATTTGGCCCCAAGAAGATCAGCATGCTCAAGTAGTTGATGTATGTAGCGTTGTTGATTGAGATGAAGAACATGAGGAAACCGGGTGACTTCACACTACTACAAAAAGAAAAAATTAGGACGCTTTGTTCCTTGACGCTTAGAAAAAAGCACCATTATTTAGCTTTTTTAAAGGACACTGTGGAAAAAATGGTGAATGATGGCGCATGAAAGAGACGTTCTAAACCATGGCGTTTTTTTTATGGAAGAATAATGACGCATTTGTTAGCACATGATACTTTCTACAGGTGGCATGATTTATTTTTTATTTTAATCTTTTTTACCTTGTTTTGTATAGATGTCATTTAAAAAATAAAATATATTAGAACTACCCAAAATTCCCACGACTTGATAGCGCGCCACACATTCCCTCCCTTCTTGAAAACCCCACAAACTGGTGAAACCCCGACAAGCCCAAATGTTAGAGAACGGCGAGTGCTCCACTGTACAAACAAAGGCTTCCTAATAGGATTCGGTCCTTGGCAAGATTCGATTCTTAGCTTCCAACAGTCTCTTTACCCCATATTTCCAACCCTAAAAAACCCACATCAACCATCATAAGAAGAGATTCTAGCAAGTTTTTGGCAATCTAATCCTTTTTGTCTTCTGATAATAATTTCTTGATTGTTATTACAAAGTCACCTTAATCCTTTCCTCCATTCCTCACCTGCAACTCTAACACCAAAATGCCCTAACCTATTGGAGTAGCCCTAATTGACATCCATGGGTTTTTATTACTGGAAAAATCCTCTATTAATCAATAAGTCCCTTTTTGTCTCAATATTTTTTTTAAGATGATTTATTTAGCGTATTTTTAAGTGTTTTGTGAAGTTTCTAAAAACTGTGTTTTGTACAATGAATTTCTATGCATTAGAAATTTTATTTTATTTTTCTTGATCATCCAAATAATTATATTTGCGGTACGTGAGAAAAGGAAAAGCCTTTGTATAGGTAGGGGTAAACAGAGGGTTGTGTAAAGGCAAGGTAAACATAGAGATGTCATTGATCTTTTTATCATTTTTGTTTTGGTTGGTTGTTTATTGTTAGGAACACTTGTGTTTGGTTGTTGGGAAAATAAAATAGAAAAATTAATTAATTATTTTAAATCTTAATCAACCCGAGAAAATGGAAAAAAATTTATTGACATATGACCTCAATTTAAATCAATATAGTTGATTTATTTACTCTTTTTTTTTTTACAAGCATGAATAGAACATAAATCATCAATTTCACTTTCCTGCTTATAACCAATGAGAGTGTTTCCGGGATTTTGGAGCATTTTAATTATGCCTAGCTTTTATTAATAAATTATGAAAATTGTAATTGAGGTGATTAACCACAATGATATTTGGAACCTTAATATAAATTTATTATTATTAGACTGGATATTTTTATTGGGACTGTATTGAGAAATTCTTGAAAACACTGTTTGTTCTTTTTGTAACTTTGTTGGGATTGCTTTAATTATTAGGGTTATTTCAATTTTTTTTTTGTAATTTTTCTTTCTCAAGAAATTATAGAAATAAAAGATTTAATGACTTGTTGCTTGCCCAACTCATATGGCTATAGATTTTGAGATTCTACAATTGTTGAATTTTCCATTACTTACTCAAATTTTGGCCATCAAATTTGAACAAAAATCTAAAGAGAATATATCAATGATATATTTGAATTCTTTTTTTTTTTTTGTTAGGAAAGTAATTAATTAATGAATAAAACTAGGACTCACATCATATAGTACCATATAAGGTGAACAACATTATGATTTATGCATTTCTAGGGAAAAATAATAATAATAAAGACTTTCAATAGTACTCTTTCATTTTCTAGTTTAGCAATTTTTTTAATTAGAAAAAAGTGGTCTTGTGTTTTTCCAAATGCCTTTTGTTTAAATTTTTTTTATTAGTTTTCAATTCATTAAAATGTTGAATTATATTCTATGAATATTCAGTTAAAAGGAATAATTGACAAAGAAATAATAAATTTGAATCATTTAAGTTTAATTTGATAATTTAATAAAATTGGTTTTTAGTTTTCTTTTTTATACATGTTAGGGACAACTAAGATAACTTTTATGTGTACTTCTGTTGTTTATATTTTAAATAAGCTTGTTTTAGGCATGTTTTCTCCTTGTAATTTATTTTTAATATATAAAAAGGTGACTTTCAACTTTCATAGTTGTGAAAGAGAATGCTCAACCATTAAGGGTGGTTCTTTATTCATGTTATTGGGTGCAATTAGTCTCAAAAAGCATGTGGCTCATCAAAAGGGCCTTTAATTAAATACATTTTTGTTTCTTTATATTATTTACATTTTCTTATTTTTGAGAGTAAAATTCATTCAACTTTGATTTTGTTTTTATTTTTTAATTCAACTGTTATTATTATTATTATTATTATTATTATTATTATTATTATTATTATTTTTCATACTATCAAACATCGAAGCTCAATATTCACTTAAATGCAACATAGTCCTTACAAAGTTATTACTCTCATGTTGTGAATCAAACTTGATATTTGTTTCATTTCATTTCAAAAAAATTGATTTATTTTGGGGTCAATTTTGTGAGCAACTAGTTTCCTTAAATTACTCTTATTATTTCCCTTGATTAATTATGATTAATGTTTGTTCAAATGACAAATCTGATTTTGTTTCCCCTTTTAGGAAAAGGTGTAAGCGTGCATTTCGGGCATATCTTCCTTTGCTCATTTTGTTTTTCCCTTGGATTTTTCTCCTAAAATAGGTGATGAGAACTTCGATTTTAAACTTTTCTTAAGCTTTAGAGTCAATTACACTAACAATAATTCACTTTCTTTTCCATTTTTGTCCATGCCTATAGGAATAGTTTCAGTATTATGTGCATTGGATTTGCTTTGGTAAGACATCATTCTTGAAGTGACTCTCATTATTTCCCTTCATCAGTTATAATTAATTTTTATTCAAATTACAAATCTAATTTTGTTTCCCTATTTAGGAAAAGGTGCAAGGGTACATTTCGAGCATATCTTCCTTTTCTCATCTTGTTTTTCCCTTGGCTTTCTCTCCTCAAATAGGTAATGAGAACTTTGATTTTAAACTTTTCTTACGCCTCAAAGTCAATTACACTAACAAGAATCCCCTTTCTTTTCCAGCTTTGTTTATACGTAAAGGAATGGTTTCAATATTATGTGCATTGGATTTGCTTTGGTAAGACATCATTTTACAATGTCTACAGATCAATATTATGATTGCTCATGCTTGTTGAACAATTTTTTCCATCATGCTTGGACTTAAAATCATCAATTCATGCCTCACTCTACACACACACACACACATATTGTAGCCAACATTGTTATTTTTTAGGGTTACACATATATTGTAGCCAACATGGTTGTTATTTGATCTAACCCAAGTGGTGGAAAATAGTAATTTTAAAGGTTGAATTTTAAATATAAAATTTGAATAGGCTAAATTGGCATTTGCACATTTATAAATATAAAATGAGAATTTTATTTTATCTCTTAAGATTTATGTTTTCATTTGTACATTTTTCATGCTTGATTTTCATTAGTTGATTGAAACAAAGAGTTTAAGCAAATGGTTGTGGTCAAATTTATTACTATAGAATATTGTGAATCTAATTCTTTTGCTTTTCAAATAATTAACCCTTTTTGATACCACGATTGTAAGCATTTTGACAAAAAAAATATTAGTTTTCTATGTAACTTTAATATTTTAGCAAAATCATTAATATAGATTTGTTTAGATATTTTGTTCTTAAGAAAATCTTATCAATCAAAATTGTTTTCATTTCTTAAATAGGCTTTGATAACTTCAAGTGTTCCAATTTAGGAATTAACTTCACATGTGCTAGAGGAATGGATCGTTGTTGGATTTCAAAAGATCGAAGGTCAAAGGAATATGAGGATGGGATTGAATACTTCATTTCATTTGCAGTACAAAATTCTACAAGTAAAATATCCATTAGATGCCCATGTCTACAGTGTGGGAATTTGAGATTCCACACTCATCAAACCACTAGAGAACATTTGTTTTTCTATAGATTTGATCAAAGTTACCTTACATGGTATTGGCATGGAGAAGTAGCCCCAAGTAGTGGATCAACAAGTACAAGGGCTGAACGTTGTGATAAATTTCAATTTGGTGATGTGGATTACACAATAGAAATAGTTAAGGCTACTCAAGATGATTGTCAGGCTTATCCAGAATTTTTTCAAAAATTACTTGAAGATGCTACAAAACCTTTATATCCTGATTGTAGAAAATTTACCAAGTTATCTACATTGGTTAAATTATACAATCTAAAAGCATGATATGGGTGGTTTGATAAAGGTTTTTTAGAGCTATTAGGATTGCTTAGTGAAATGTTGCCTGTCAACAATGAGTTGCCATTGTCTATGTATGGAGCAAAGAAGACTTTGAATGCATTGGGAATGGAATATGAAAAAAATACATGCATGTCCAAATGACTATATACTATATAGGAATGAGTTAAAAGATGCATCTTCGTGTCCTACTTGTGGAGCTTCAAGGTGGAAGGTGAATAGAACAGGAACTAAAAAGAGTAAGGGAGTTCCAGCTAAAGTCATGTGGTATTTTCCACCTATCCCACGATTTAAGAGAATGTTCCAATCCTCAAAAAGAGCAAAAGATCTCACTTGGCATTCACAAGATAGAGAATTTGATGGGAAGATGTGTTATCCATCGGATTCCCCATCATGGAAGGTAATTGACCATCGATGGCCTGATTTTGGTGCAGAACTTAGAAATCTCAGACTTGCCATTTCAACTGATGGTATAAATCCTCATAGTTCCTTGAGTAGCAAATATAGTTGTTGGCCTATTATAATGATCACTTATAACCTTCCACCATGGTTATGCATGAAGAGAAAATTCATGATGTTATCATTGTTGATATCTGGTCCAAGACAACCTGGAAATGACATAGATTTTTATTTAGCACCTTTGATAGAAGATCTTAAACTTTTGTGGCAGGTGGGGATTGAAGCTTTTGATGCATATCAAAGAGAATTCTTTACATTAAAGGTTGTTTTATTATGGATAATCAATGATTTCCCTGCATATGGTAACTTGTTAGGTTGCACAGTTAAAGGGTACTTTGCTTGTCCTATATGTGGCGAAAAAACTGATTCTCATAGTTTGAAGCATGGGAAAAAGAACTCATTCACAGGCCATAGACGATTTCTTCCATGCAACCATCCTTTTAGGAAACAAAAAAGGCATTTAATGGTGAGCAAGACTTTCGATCACCTCCATAACAATTGAGTGGAAAGGAAATATTACACAAAATAGATAACATTTCTAATTCATGGGGAAAGAAGAAGGTTAGACATGATAAGTCTAAAGAAAATACCACAAGTTGTTGGAAAAAAAAGTCCATATTCTTTGATCTTGAGTACTGGAGATATCTACATGTCCATCATAACTTGGATGTGATGCACATTGAAAAAAATGTTCGTAAAACCATCATTGGTACATTACTAAACATCCAAGGGAAGACAAAAGATGGACTAAATTCTTGTTTAGATCTTATGGAGATGGGCTTAAGGTTTGAATTAGCACCAAGGTTTGAACAAAAGTGAACTTATCTTCTACCTCCTTGTTACACACTCTCTAGCATAGAGAAGAAGATATTTTGGCAAACTTTAGCAGAATTGAATGTTCTTGAAGGGTATTGTTCAAACTTTAGAAACCTTGTATCAATGGAGGAATTGAAACTTTTTGGCTTAAAATCCCATGATTATCATACATTAATGCAATAATTATTACCAATTGAATTACGATCAATCTTGCCAAAGCATGTTCGACTTGCCATTTGTAGATTGAGTTTCTTTTTCAATGCTCTTTGTAGCAAAGTGGTTGATGTGTCTACATCGGATGAGTTACAAAATGAGTTAGTTTTGACATTGCGCTTGCTTGAAAAGTACTTCCCACCTTCTTTCTTTGATATCATGAGTCATTTGACTATGCATTTTGTAAGAGATGTAAGACTCTGTGGACTGGTTTATCCTAGATGGATGTACCCATCTGAAAGGTTCATGAAAGTACTAAAGAGTTATGTACGTGACTGTAATCACCCTGAAGGATGCATTGTAGAATGCTATATTGCAATTGAAGCTATTGAGTTTTGCATTGAGTACTTATCAAATGTTGATGCAATTGGGATTCCCATTGGTTTGAAAATTGACCAAAATGTTGGGACACTTATACCTAGAGGTCATGTCATGAAAATTGATTCCAATTTTTGGTTGCAAGCACACCATTATGTGTTGGAGAATACAACTATTGTTCAACCTTATATTAAGTAAGGATCACTTATTTGTCTTTTATTCTAATATACTAACAATAAATTTAGGATACTAATTGTGACTTATATGTGACTTTGTAGAGAGCACATGACATGGTTGAAAATGCAAGATCCTTGTCAATCTAAGAGGCAAAAGTGGCTACAAGATGAGCATATATGCACTTTTACTTATTGGTTGCGGAAAAAGGTATTAGAGTGATTGTCACATTTGCAATATTTTTTGAAGTAATCATCAAATAAATAGTAACAATCACTTATCCATACAGGTTGAAGTTAGCATTGCTAACCATGAACCTTTATCAGAAACCCTTAGATGGATAGCACATGGCCCTAACCACTGTGTCCAAGTATCATGGATATATCATTAATGGGTGTCGTTACCATACAAAGGAACGTGACAAATTACGCACAACACAAAACAGTGGAGTTAGTGTTGTAGCATCCATAATGCAAATTGCGAGCACGAAGGATAAAAATCCGATTTTTGGTGAGCTATGTTTTTATGGGGTTATTACTGAGATTTGGGATCTTGATTACACCATTTTCAAGATTCCAGTTTTCAAGTGTGATTGGGTTGACAATAACAACGGCATCAAAGTTGATGACCTTGGTTTTACATTGGTTGACTTAACCAAGGTGGCGCATAAATCAGATTCATTCATTTTAGCATCTCAAGCAAAGCAGGTTTTCTATGTACAAGACCAACTTGAGTCAAGATGGTCGGTTGTGCTATCAACTCCTAAAAAAAAAAGACTTATTGGATAAGAAGGGTGTTGATGACCTCATAGACTCAATTATTGAACACCATCCTTCCATTAGTGCATTGCCACAAGTTGAATAATTCGATGCTATGGATGACTCTTGTGCAATATGCATGCGAGGAAACAGTGAAGGGATTTGGATTGAAAATAAATCTTCTATGTGACTCAATTTCAACCTTATTCTAAATGATGTAACAAAACATATTTTTGAATGACAATGCATCTATACTTTTTTTTTGGATTGAGACAAAATCTACAATTGATTAGATATTTTATTGGCTACTTAGTTTGTAAATGCATTAACTTGACAACCTAGATTATCTTTTGTTGATATTACATTTTGCTATAAGTAAATGTTATTTGATATGTTAGATTGGGATTTGCATTATAGTTTTGTTTGAACATTTCAACAATAATTATAATAACTTTAATAAGTACATTTTAGTTATTACTGAAATGATTTATTGGATGCATAGGTTGGATACTAAGATACATTTTTTGTCTATGTTTGTATATGTTTACATATATGTACTAATGAGTGAGTAATATGTAATATATGTATTACCTTTTACAAGACTTGAAATATAATTATCATGCTTTGATTATGTTTTATATTCACTTTGAATGGGTTTTATAGTAAGCCCCCTCCATCTAGTTGGCTGCAATTGCTCATCTAAGTGTCCTTAAGCTTAACCTACCTTTATAGAGATATTATTATGCCAGAAGACAAAGAAAAAGGTATTTTAACTTCTTTTTTTTTGCTTAAGCTACTTGCATTCTTCTTCACATCAATATTAATGTAACTTTTCTTTACTTATAGGTATGGATGCAGATAATGGGCAAAAACCATTAAAGAGGAAGTATAGGGGAATGACTAGAAAAACTATGATTATTAAGAATAGGAGCAAAGATAAAGCTTCTCATTAAGTACAATGCTAATGGCATTCATGTTGGAGATGCTTCTGTTCATCTCATAAGTTACTTGGGTGTATTAGCACGTACAATGATGCTAATTAGATATAATAACTGGCAAGATGTCCCCATGCAATTGAAAGATAAGTTGTGGGACTCAATTGAGGTAACCTACTTATACTCTAAATAACTATTAACAAAATATTATAATTTCTTATGTCACTTGAATCTACTAATAACCTTGTTTATAATATGTAGACTGCTTTTACATTAGATAAAGGAAGCAGGAGAAACTGTATGCTAACAATAGGAAAATGTTTCTGGTCATTTAAGAACATGTTGACCATGAAATACATTATCCCTTTTAAGGATAAACTAGAACTCCTAAAGGAAGTGCCACTTCAATATAGTTTCATTGAGGATGAAGATTGGAATTTATTTGTGAAAGATAGGCTCTCTATTGCATTTCAGGTAGAACTACATTTAATTTAAAACATGATACTTATAATATTATATACTCAATATTATTTATAAATTCCAAGTACTACTTTTATTGACATGTATACATTCTTGTTTATAAATTATAGGAATTTAGAAAAGTTCAAAAAAAGAGAAGAAAGAAACACATATACAGTCACCATTTAAGTAGAAAATGATATGCAGGACTTGAAGAAATAGTCGTAAGTGAGTACTTTCTGAATTTTAGCTTTATGAGATGCTTGTACAAGTGAAATTAACGGTTTTTCAACATTTATGTATGTTTCCATTATATAACACATTTTATAAACTACTAACTATTATATATGTTCCATTTCTCATAGATGGTGACATCTCGCTATACTTAAAGTATTGATAGAACCATTTTATGGAAAAAAGCAAGGGAAAAAAAATGGAAACTATGACGAGGTTGTCATACAAATTGTAGAGAAGATTGTATGTTCATATTTTATACCTAAATTTCTTATATTTAGACAAATAATATTCATTTAGTTATTTTAAACACAACTTTATAACTTTGTCTCTTGTTTTAGGATAAGCTCTTGAAAGAGTTTGAAGAGAGTGGTCAAAGATATAGTGGGAGCAATGACATACTTGCACAAACATTGAGTACTCCAGAATATAGTGGTTGAGTACGTGGTAAAGGAAAGCATTACACATATCGTCAATTTTTCCATAGTGCAGCTGCTTGTGCTATGCAGGATTTTGTGAAAGCCTTTGAAGAACGACAAGCTCAGTTTGCGGCTGGCATTTTAGCAAAGCTTTCTCAAATTGTACCAACCAGACCCCAATTTGATGTGGGTAGTTGTACCATTAAAACAAAACAACTTGTATTACCTGAGATAATGGATTGCCCACAATATCTTGTTGAAGTAGTGCAAAAAGAACCTAAAAAGAAGGTATGTTATTTATAATATTGTTTTATATCACTAATATACAATGTTAACACTTATAAACCTAAAATTTTTTTAGGTGGTACAAACATGAAATTCATGCAACATGTCTACCCTTAAGTCAAATATATATATATATGCACTTTCACATCTTCTTGTACACTTTTCCATAATAGTTGAACCTTAAATTACACTTTCACATCTCTTTAGAACCATTCCCAACTTATTAAACATGTTATTGATGAATTAATGATATTACTTAGCATCTCTAGGTAGGGTATTACAAAATTATTTGAGCATGAATAAAAAAATGGAGGGTCAACTCTAATTACTTACATTGAATTCAAGGTGGAGAGACTTAGCCTAAAAATATACTTCTATTAGTGTATAGGAGATTCAGTTGGCTACAGCAAGGAAGGAAAATGTAGTGGCAGGTGAGACAATTGTACTTGAATGTGGTCCCAACTACTTAGTAGTTGTGGATGTTCCTTATGAGCCTAATACAACACTTCCTATTCCCATTCTCGATGAAATTACTACTGTTGGAATAGCTATTAGGTACCAAGTCTTGTGGCTTGCCCATTTGGTCATTCTTAATAGTCATCCCATTCAGGTGTTGTATTTTTCTTCCTTTGCATCTATATGTTAATAAGCATAATTTGTGTTATAATAGAGAAAAATGAGACATGTAACATTATGCCTTTTTTATAGGAAGTCAAGAAATTGAAAAAACAAAGGATTAAACAAATAGAAGTAAAAGGCAAATGTGAAAATCCTCAAGATATCAAGAACTTTGACACCTTGGTTGGACTAATGTTAAAGAAACATAAAGTAAAATCAATAGGCATTCCAATTGACATTTTTGGAGAGAGTTTTAGAACCTTTCTCATGAAAGAAGATATGGATATGATAATCTCATCAAAAGAAGTGTCAGCCAATTGTATCATATACTACATATGGTGAGAGAAATTTTACTTTTATTGTTTATTTTATCTATTTGCTTGATTACATTATAGTTTGCATTCTACTAACATTATAGGTCCACTTAATGTTAGCTGCATGTAAAATATTCACAATTTTTGTAATGGTGTTTGAATTTCAATTAGGCACCTGCATAAGAAGATGGTTGATGTTAAGATGACAGAACAATTTGCTTTTGTTAACCCTGCATTGGTTTCTAAAGCTGGAATGGGAGAAGCAAGCAAGGAAAATAGATCAAGGGTTATTGCAAATCAATTGATGAATGCAAGTCGTGTAGATTATATTTTTATTCCATACAACCTAGAGTATGTTCCTTGAAATTTATAAGTTTTTCACTTAAGCCTATGTTTTTAAAGCAATACTACATGTCTTACATTACTACAAATTTTTCAGTTTCCACTAGGTCTTGGTAGCACTAGAAACAAGGACAATGACAACATACTACCTTGACCCAATGCTATATCAACCATGTGATGATCTAAAGGTTGTAGTTAACATGTAAGTTTCTCTATGGTCAAACTTGAATCATCTATGATGTGTACTTAATATTATTGGCATCATGTAGGGCACTAAGAATCCATCCACCACAAAAACAAAAAACATCCAAGAGGGAGCCTACATGGGTAAAGGTTATGGTGAGTATGAGTTATGTCACTTTGAATATGGTTTGTTAATTTTAGTTCATAGTAATAAAGTACTACAAATCATACATTTTTATTCTAAAGCTCACTATACAATGATTTCTATTTGCATCTATAGTGTCCTAGGCAACCAGGTAGTGTGGAATGTGGATATTATGTGATGAGATATATGAAGGATATTATTGTTGATTCAGGGCATCTTACAACAAAGGTTTGCACTTAATAATAAATTTCCACAATAGTATTATTTAGCATATGTATCAACTTAATTGACCAAATGGTATGTGTTACTCCGTATTAGTTTAATGGGAAAAAATCTTATAGTGAAGTGGAAATCAATGAAGTACGATTAGATTGGGTGCTATTAATGACTCAATTGATTGTTACTTTTGCTTGAAGGTACAACTTCATGAGTTGTCATATTTATTTGTAACAATTTGTATGTTGTTTGTAAACTACTCATTAAGGTTTAACTAATTATTTCAGCTACTATTGTGAAGAATAAATATCCATTAAGTATGGATAAGCTTTTGTGGAATGTAATGAAGGCAAAGTAGAGAAGCTTTTGTGATTCCCCCTGATGTTATATAGAAGATAACATACAGGAAGTTATTTTAGATGATATGAAGCTACACAAGTTTTTTTTTTATGCAAAACAACACAATGGTAATCCTTGTCAATTGGGGAAGAAATCTAATTAAGTGAATTTTCCTATTTTTTGAAATTGAAGGTAGTATTGTTTTTCTTAGGTGATACAATGTGTGTGTGTGTGTATGTGCATGTGTGTGTTTTATCTAAATGAGGAACTTGACCCTATTCATAAATATAAGTGCCTATTGACACCTAAAGTACATTATCCCATATTGTATTTCACTTATCTTAATACTTGAAAACATATCTTAGACATACTGAATTGAGACAAGAAAAACACATTTACCAGTGACAATTATTAGTGAAACATAAATATTGCAGTGCTTGATTTAGAAGTTGCAATCCATTACTAAGAAAAAGGAAGATTTGTTCTTATTAGGCATGAAAAGGAGTTTCTTGTGTTGCATTCTTATCAGTTGGCTTCTGCCATGTACTTTAATCATTTTAGTGGTATTTTATTTTCAAGATGCATTGGTTTTCCCAGTTTTCATAATTATTTTTTAAACATATCCATGTTATTCCTAATATTTTTATGATGTGCCCACTCTATTCCATATGGCAGTTCTTTGGTACAACCCTCTGTATTGTAGGCCTCAGTTTAATGCTCTTTTCTGATGTTGGGGTAGGCAACAGAGGTGACATTTTCTTTCCCTAATTTGGAACTGATTTTTCACTTTATACTTTCTTGGTTGTCATGTCTAGTTCAACCTCAAATATTCTCATTAATAAATTTGGTTTGGTAATCCTAGGTATAATCATTCGAAGTAAATTTTAGCTAGAAATGCTTACTACTATTTTCTTTATTTTTCTTCTTTAGGAAATGCAAAGAAAAAAAAAGCAGCTAACCAATCTCTTCTACAATTTTTTCTCTAGTGCCAAAAACTTTACATTATTAATTAAACTTTCACAAACTTCTAGTTGTCTTCCACATGGTTGAAGACCTTTTCTCCATGATATACTTGTTGTCTTTAATTTTTGGTAATAATTGTGATTTGATACTTTGCCACTTAATGGCTTCATCTCTGTATTCTCCATGGATCAAGCTTTTCTCCTATTATATAAATAGGTTAACAAAATGGCAAAGATATTTCTAATCTGGTAGTAGCAAGAGCTTTGTCACATTGAAACGTCATTATTTTAAGGCCTCTTATTTGTGGTAGGTTTACAAATAGCATCATAGTTTTTTTTTTTTTTTCGAAATGATAAGCATAATGAAACTTTCTTTTAAATAAATTAGATTAACTTTGTTTAGATTTGCCTAGTTTACTGATGTCTAATATAGGAAGTTATACCCAAGTATGTGCTTACATTTTCCCCTATTTCATATTATCTAATTAGTCATTGGAATAGTTGTAGTTATTACTATTTAAAATGAACCACTTTGTTGTTTTTCAGATATTAGGCTTTTTTGGTTATGCTATGTCAACCTTTCTGTTCTCTACTATTGTTCTCTTTCGTCTACAGGTTAGTTTCCATCTCACCAATTGTCATAGGTGGAATTGTTTTTTTTTTTTATATATTTCTTTTATGTTCAGTTAATGTCTTGATACCTTGAAAGTCACTAAACCAAACGTAATTATCATTTATGTCGCAAATATTGCCTAAAGATTAAGTAAGCTAATGTATTAGTCTCCTTCCTATTTGGTTTTCTATTCATGATCATCTAAAAGATTGAAGATTTACTTTTCTTTGGCCAAACAATGTTTTTTTTTTTTCAAAGAAAGAAAGATTCATTTGATGTAGTAGACTCATCATAAAACTACAAACTTATTTAATGATCATTTGAGGGGGAAGATTGTCATAATACAAGGCAATGGAAAATGACCCCCTTGTATTAAAGCCATTTCAGGAAAGAATCCTTTGTTGTAACTGCCTCTAATACCATTATTTTGGATATAAATCAGTGGAGCCACAATGTTCAACCTTTCTCTTTTCACATCGGATAAGTGGGCATTAGTGATTCACATTTTTTTCTACTATTACAAGGTATGTTTCCATACTTATTTCTTTTTTTTATAGAGGCAAACAAATTATTTAGCCACAATCTGACCATTTTGAGTTTGATTCTAATGCAAATGTGTATCCAATTTGTATACAAGAATAAGTTTTTAATAGGGAATTTTCAATTTTTAAAAATAAAAAACATGAAGTGTATCCAAACCGGGACTACACTTTATAATTATATCGTACAAAATAGAGTTTTTAAGAATCAAACTATGCACACATGTTGTTAGTTAGACTTTTTCTACAATGGAAATGAAAAACATTAGTTGTCAAGTCTTTAGGAAAGAAAAGATATTAGAAATATCAAAAGTATTATACCAGAATATTGAGCACCAGAAGTGCATATGCATAATGTGGTTACTTTAGAATCACATGAACTGTACTATTACAAGGAAATTAGTGAATATTCAATTTTTTGTGTTTTATCTTGACATCAATTTCCCACATATCTATGTTGTCTGAAAATCATTGAGTTTAATGTGACTTCATAAACATGGTTGGAGATTGAAAAAACTATGTAGAAGTTTCATTTTAAAAGTTTGTATGCTATCATGTATGTTGATTTTGTCAGTAAAATGATGAGAAACTGACGTGCTTTGCTTGTGGAACATAAAAAAATCTTTAGGTTTACATGATATGTTGTTTTGTAGGATGTAGAAGGTAAACATTAATGTTCATTTTGCTTCTTATTGTGATTGTTAATTTTTGTTTCTAAAATTTAGTACCAGTGTATTTTATAGTTATTGTTCATTTCATTCAAGTTGAAATTTTAACAAATGATCCAAATCATGATGCAAACAATATCTAATGATAACAACTTCAAAAAATAAGTTCTCAACTTCAGTGATCCTTACCATGATTAAGAATCACCTCATATGCTGCATTTTTTTAGGAGTTTGGGGAATGTCTTTGTGTATGTGGAAGAATGTGTGTGAATTTGTAGGAAAACTGATCAAAATTAATGGTTGTTTAGGCTAAAGGATGGATGGAGAAGAAAAAATGAAACATAGCCACAGTAAGGGAAATGTATCAAAAAACACTATCTATTGGCTCAACCATTGAATGAAACATAGCCACAATAAGGGAATTTGCATGAAACTGCTCGTTGTCTTTAAGTAAACACTAAATCTAATCTCTCTAAAAGAAACTATGCATACTTGTATGATACAGTGGTACAAAAATTAGACATAAATACAAGATTTCTATCCTTAAGCTACAAAAATTAAGCCATGGGATCTTCAAGTTACTCGATAATTTCATAATTTTTAATCCTTATCAATAGAATGAAATTCATCCTTAATATTTATAAACTACCCATATTAACAAATGTATTTTTAATTGAACTAAGTTGATTTTGCATATTTGAACAGGAACAAAAGATCTCATGTGGTGGCTTTAATGGGTTTGGAACACTCTTGCATGGGAAGATCCTCCACCACCAGCTAATTAAAGAATATGACTTTTTATTCCTACCCATAGAATCTATGCAAGCTTGTATAGGAATACATGTGTAATTTTGGACCAATGAATTCCAATAAATGGTTGTTTTTTCTTATTTGTATGACTTTAATATAACATTCTGTGCAAATTTTATATTAGGATTTCTAACCACTGAAATTAATGAAAATAGTATTTTTAATATACAAAAGACGATGACTCTTGTAAAGATTGGCAAGGTTCTAACAAGCACATATAAAAAACTATGACGCTCATAAAAGTGTCCTAGTAAAGATATTAAACCAAAATAAGATGATGCTTCATATGAGTGTCAACATTGTTTCTTATATATATAATGATACTTTTTTTTTCCCTTGACGCTTGAAAAATGTCAATGTTGAGAATAATATAAATTCATGGCACACCTAGGTGGATTGAAGATGACACTTAAAATGAGTGTCAAGGTTTTAATTTATAAAAGATGATGCTTGTAATAAGTGTCAATGTATCTAAAAATATACAATGACAGTCTATAATATGATGCTTTAAGAAAGCGTCATTATATATCTTCCTCGACACATTAAAAACGTCATTGTTTTGCATTTTCTTGTAGTGTCAATGCCAAGGAAGTAGCTAATATCCCCAAGGTCTCGAAGAGCAAAATGTGAGTTAAGCTAAGAAATGATATGATGGACCTGTGGTGGATTGCTGCCAGTAATGAGAATATCATCCACACAGATTAAGAGGATGATAATATCATATGCAAAGTGGAAATAAAATAAAGATGCATTAGCCCCTGAGCATTGGAATCCCAGCTGTAAGAGAAAGGAGTTGAGCTTGTGGAACCAGGCTCGAGGCATTTGTTTAAGGTCATAGAGAGTCTTCTATAGACGACAGACATGAGTGGGGCAAGAGTTATCTTCAAAGCCTGGAGGTTGCATCATGAACACCTATTCTTGAAGATCTCCATTTAAAAAAGCATTGTGGACATCTAGTTGTTTAATAAGCCAATTGGAAGAGATGACAATGGAGAGAACAAGCCTAATAGTGCAAGGTTTCACGACTAGACTGAATGTCTCAAAAAAATCGATGCCATAGGTTTGATGAAAACCTTGGGTAACCAGCCGAGCTTTGTACCTGTCAATGCTGCCATTGGGTTTATGTTTGAGTTTGAAGACCCATTTACACCCAATAATTTTGGCATTAGATGAAGGTGGCACCAAAGACCAAGTTTGATTCTTCAATAGAGCCTGATATTCCTGTTCCATAGCAAGCTTCCAGTTAGGGTCTTAAAGAGCCTGCTTGACAGTACGTGGCTTAGCTATGAGTGAGGTAAGATGGGTCTTCTTCTTACAGGTACCAAATTTGGATCTGGTAATCATAGGGTGGCCAGAAATTGGAGTTGTGGAATCCTAGAGTGGAGCAGTAGAAATCTTAGCTACTTCATCCACAAATGGCACCTAAATGAGCGAGGGTAAAGATAAAGAGCTGGCTGGAGGTGATGTGGGGGCAGGTTCGGATGGGATAATCAGAGGAGAGTTGGCTGTGGAGGGGAAGAGAATGGGAGATGGAAGAAAAAAAAAATGCTAGAGTGACAAGAAAATGAGATAACTGGTGGGAATGAGAAGTCAATGCCTGAAATGGAAATGTAGTCTCTACAAAGACTACATGCCTAGAGATATACACTCTGGCAGTTGTAGGATTAAGGCAAAAATAACCCTTGTGAGATGTTGCATAACCAAAAAAGGTACAGGGTGTGGATCGTGGCTAAAATTTTTTGGAGTTGAGATGTTTGAGGTGTGGATAACAAAGACAACCAAAGACTTTGAAATGGAAATAATCAGGTGGGTGTTTGTAAAGAATAGAAAATGGGGAGCTGTAATTGAGCAAATGCGAAGACATGCAATTGATAAGGGTAACTGCTATGGTGAAAACATAGGACCAAAATTTAGATGAAAGGGCAACTGTGTAAAGAAAAGTGACCCCGGTTTCTACAACATGGCTGATTACTACTCAAAAAGTGCTATTTCATAGCTTGTAATTAACTCTTTTAAACACTTTTGAGTAGTAGTTATTGACTTTTAACCCAATTGACATGTTAAGGACCCTTGCAATCAATTCTAATCAAATTGTGTAAGTTTTGGTGTTTTTGTTAGTAATTTGATCACCAAAGCAATCCAAGATTGAGGAGAGTTATTTGGAATCCATGGCAAAGCAATGGAAAGCTCAGAAACATGAAGAACCAAAGCTTTGAAGTCCTTTGCCATAAGCAAATCCGGAATGCAAGGAGAGAAGCAGAGAGGAAAAACAGAGTGAAGAAAACAGGGGACAGCAGCTGTAGTCTTCCTTCGCACTTTTGGAGCACTTTCTGAAGTCTATTTTCTACATGCTATATACCATTTCAAATCTCAGGAAGTCAAGAATCCAATGCTTCAAACGGTGCATGATTTGGAGCTGAAATGAGGAAGTTACAGCCATTGGAAGACAACTGCATCAAGCTGAAGGAAGAATTTTGCACGGGTGCGAAATCACCCTTTTGGTT